>NQII01008177.1:41272-75735 GCA_002778355.1 Clitarchus hookeri
CACACACCTCACCCCCCTCCAAATTCACCACACCACACATTCCCACCTCAAACAAATCTCACACCCTCATCACCACACCACCTCACATGCCCACCCTCTCAAAGCTATTCCACCCCCTCTCTGCCCGCATACTTACCACCACCCACATCTTATACCATCTTTCTCACCCACCTCTTTCCCCTAGACCCTAACTTACCAGTTTTTTTGCTGCCACACTATGTAGCACAGGCGAGAACAATCAACCATATTGCCGATTCAACATAGGAAAACCTCGGACTGTCATGGCACCTTCCTGTGTCATAATTAAAAATTAGTACACACTGAACTTCAAGAAAGGCACGCAGGAACTTAAATATTAGAAACATGTAGTAAATGCCCATTTCATCCAATAAAGAATCATTTGTCGTCCACGATAAATGCCATGAGATCTGGCACCGAACATCAAATGTTAAGAAGTAAAATACGTGGTAGTACCACACTCCACGTGCCGATGATCACCGTGAACGTTATTGTCAATGCATCTCTTTATTTCACAGATTTCACGTGGACCATACTAATCTCAGTGTTGCAACATGCAAACACAGTGACCTCTCCGATGCCATTTTGACTGAATTTCTGCCCGTTAGCCACTGCTATTTCGCTTACCAACACGATCCAATTTTCACTTAATGGTGAAAATTTAAGAACAATGTCCGTAACGCCGCAATATCCTGCAGAAATATTGTGTGACAACCTTTGCTTTGGAATCACCAAGTCGCCATCGTACGCTACCTTGGGCGAGGCAGCTCTCTACTATGTAGAATATTTGCAATCGAGTGAACCATCTGAGTTCACGACTCGGAGTTCCAGCATGAGTGACCACGTCATGCAGCTCGAGCGGAGCGACTGACGTGAGGTGCGACTATGTCTGCTGGTTCGCCACCGGCAGCGCTAGCGTCGCAATGACTTGTAGCCACACCGACACAGTGGAGGCGCTTGCAGCACCGCCAGTCAAGATCTCGCCAAATTATAGACATTTTATTGACATATGTGAAGGTGTCTGAAATTAAATGCTGACTTATGCTTGGTGTTCCGTAATGTGTAACGAGTTAGGCCCCGTGTTAGGGGAGAGGTGCCCTTGGGTTTATATCTGTAAAAGCCAGGGTAAGCAGCAGGCTGCGAGAGGCGAGAGAAGCAGCTCCTCGACTTCAGCATAAAATAATTATAACGGGACTCTTTAGGCCAAGTATTGAAGGGGCCGGTTTTTATTCCCCAGTCAGGCAGCGCTTATTGTTAAAATATAAACTTTTGGACGTTAAAAGTTTTTTTCAAAATAAAAGAATGTTTTCAATCATGATTAAATTTGTAAGATGTAAATAATTCCTGGTAATATGTGATTTTATGAGGATATTAAGTAATATTGGAAATTGTGAATTATCAATCTTTGCGGCTACGTCACTTTCTCAAAATATCATGTGCACCTAAAATATTGTCAAGTTGTATGAAACATTTTTACAATATACGAAAACAAAGACTTTGATTTATTTTTCCTTTGCAAAACAACTCGCGCCCTTCAAATAGCTTTCAGCAAAAATACTTATATTTCTCTTTCTCTGCTGTTAAGGTGAATTACTGCGTTGGGTTTGCTTGTTTTGTGCTTCAGGACGTTTCACCAGCAGGGAATCCATCTCGCACCATCTTCTGCAAAAAAAAAAAAATATATTACTGGTGAGATCGTTTGAGAAAAATATAATGTCCATGTTTTAACATACTCGGTACTAAAAGGTTGTTATCGCAAGTATAAAGTACAAATTTAAAGTTGTTGATGTACGATGCTCGCAGTATAAACAGCTACGGTTATGTAACTGATACAATGCTATACATTAAGGTACAATTAATAAATGCCAATTATAATTTTATTTGTCTCAAGTCTCCGTGTAAACAAGTATTTTCTGTTCATTAAATAGTAAAAATTATAAAATTCAATATTTTAAGTAAAATTATATACATTCTTATTATATGGACTATTTTGTTTTACATTGACAAGGCAATGAAATCACAGTGTTCGACAAAATCAATTTATACAATTAACACAGGACTAGTTATGCATATCCGTAAAAATAATAAAGCGTGTCATACTTGTAGGAAACGTTTATTTATTTAAATATATGTATTACATAAGCACTCAAAAATGTCCATGTTATTTTAAGGAAGTCCCCAGCCTCGAGAAAGAAGCCGCCACACAATGGAAAAAACATGAACGACTCTGCAGACCAGGTGACCACCGATCTAATGCAATTTATCGAAAAATGCGACGGGGAAACACGCATGCTTATTCCGAGCGAAGTCGTCGACTTGATTCTCTTCGTCGAGCATACAACGGCGTGTCGCGACTTACCATGCGAGGTAGGTGAAAGCATGTGCCCTGAAAGAGGACGGCTCAGGCAACGAGAAATGGATGTGGAGAAAGTACTGACCGTGTAGCGTACGTTAGTGATCGGTGCTAAATAAACTGTGGCGAGGGCGGAAAATGATTTTAGTTCATGTAAAGAGCAAACCTGTAGACAACACACGTCCAGAAACACATCCGACGTATTTGTTTGAGCACGAAACCACAGAAATCCATGATGTGGAGAGTAAATATGATTATGTATAGTTAGTTACCTTGAGAGGTGTATGAGAAAAATTACTAGTATATTCAGTGCCGTAAAAAAAAAATACAGCAGAAAAGAGACTTGGTCTTGTTTGAAGGATTGAAAGTAAATAAACAAATGTTTTAAATCATTTCGAGAGACATATATGTGAGTACGAACGTTCCTGTAACTAAATAGTTGTTGGAAAATTATCATTTTCTATAAAAATTATTTGTGTAATCTCACGTCACGAAAAATTATTTGTCGATTTAAACAGTACGGCCATATTTGAAAGGAATGATGATGGTAATGAAAAGCTCAAGTAAGAAAACATACTTGTCTAAGTGCTAAATAACATTTATGCACCTGTACGGGAGGATGGAGGTGAGAGTGTATATTGGGGTTAGGATTGGTGCAGTGAAACGTAGTGGGGTGGCCATAGTGTTTATATTTATGCTTAGCACTGTTTGCTCATTTCAGTTAACATTTCAGCAACTTTAAAACATTTTCGGCCTTCATAAACAGCCACTCAGCTGCACCGAGCAGCAAGAAAATTTTCACACAATTTTGGAAAATTTAGGAGGGGGAAGGTGAGGGGACAAAAGGGAAATTTTGGGGCAAAAATAGAACATTTTAATGGAAAAACTGTCCTCTTTAAGGAAAAAACTGGAAATTTTGAACCATCTAGTTTGGTGAAATCCAAGCTCCCCAATCCCTTGCCCCCGAATCGACTATTTATATCTACTATTACGTTAGTTGTATCCTATCGGTCCAAAGCCGTGCAGTACCTTACGAACAAACTGCAGTCCAATGACGAAATCAAGGCAAATACCGTACACACGTGTTTAAAGTCGATTATGTTTTCAAATAATAACATGAAAGTTCAAGGTCTCCACCAATGAAAACACGTGGCTTTTGCAAGTATATAGAGTACTGCGAAATCAAAGAAAATGCCAGAGGAATTCTCGTAAGTTCTGGGTCTCTAATTATTGACAATTTTATGACTGTCCGAGAGTAACTCGAGCCACAATGGTACGCAGGTTTCTCTGCCTTTGATTTTTCTTAATCCCAGTGTTACAAGAACTTTCTACCACGTCAATATTAACATAAGTAACTTCATTTTTATACACGACAAATAAATATTCTGTTTGAAGGCGGTCAACTCGGCACTCCATTGACTGACGGCCGACCAATAACGCACGCCATATAGTACAGTGAATGCGTTCTATGGGGTGTGTACCAATAGAACGGTAGTAAGTTGGAGGTTAGACAATAAGAGAATTGTTACCCAAGTAGTGGTAGATACAGACAACTCATTTCTAGCTTCATATGAATGTGTGTAAATTTATGGATACCACAAAGTGTTAGTAGGGACGCAGAAAATCTGAGAAAACATTTTCGTGCCAATATTCTAGTGCGTGTTGATATTTAAGGCTTCCTGTTTTATGCAAACGGTGTTTACAATGTCGAACCATTAAGTTTTTCATATTCTTTTACACATTTTCCTGGTCGATTTATATAATAATCCCAGCTAAGTAGAAGCTTGAAGAAATCCATTTCCCAATGAATATCGGACACAAACTTGCACACTTGTATTCCAGGGCCTACACATTGCTGCTGGAACGCGCTGCTTCTTGAGTAATTTAAAATGCAAGTCACCCTGCCATGCAACGAACGTAATGTTTTGCTACGCCGTCGTACATTCAAAATTACTGTAACGCCGTGTCCCATTTATTATTGCACAATTAATATTTGCCTAAAGTTTACTTTTTCAATATAAATCACAATCTTCTTCTATTGAATCAGCAGAATTCTTATTAAACTAGTTAAATGGCTAGATAATTTCACACGTTTAAACGCAAACACAAAATCAGCGACAGCTAATGTCCAGGGAAAGCTTTCATTTAGTGCGTGGCTTTATGGGAAATTAAATTTTTTCTTAGCAGGGCTAATCAAAATTAGGTTTTTGTGGCAGCGAGCATCTGTGACTCGCGGATAGGCACTTAAGTTGCGAAGAAAGTGAAACCATACAGTCAAATAGTTTACCTGAGTTCAAGAGTTTTTAAATGCTTCAAGTAATGAAATATCTCCGCTAAAATACCAGCGGCAAAGAAAATTTACTGATATATGCAGAGAACGTTGAAGCCCAAGAATCGGTTCAACAACGTTCGCTGTTAACCGTCTCCTGCACACGTGACGGTGCTATCACACGCCTTTCGGTTGAACGGGAAGCTCGTTAACATGTTGAAACTTTCACAAACACATTGCTCTCGCCAGCACGTTAGCATACGCATCAGCTGCGACTCAACTCAGGACCCCACGCACTAAACCATAAGGCAGAGCAGAAACAAAATAGGTTATTTTGTAATCTAATATGTATTAAAAGCATATCTACATTAAAATCGCGTAAATATATTTGTATCTACCTGCGCGTCTATAATATGCATAAAGACTCATGTATCTCTTTACACGCGTATATAGCGTATATGTTATTATATATACTTTTTCAGCATTCCTGTTATTTTAGCGTGTGCACGCGTTGTTCACGAGTTCAATTTCCGACACGGATGAACTCACAATTTTCTATAAGGTCCGGTTTTCGTTTGTTCGTTATCCTTTTCTTCGTTGCAAACTGTGTTTTTTTTAAGGACTAGGTTGTTCGTTATCGGTATAATTTTGTTTATTCTTATCACTGCCCTTAGGTCTTGCTGCTGAACGTGTCAAAATGCAATGACCTACGCGCAGTGAGTTTTGAGGTTAGGTTAACCCTTTGAGGCCTGCACACTTTTACAAGTGTTAGATACCAGCTGGAAGTGAGTCGCCAATACCCACTATTGCAGGCACACCATGTTATTTTGGTGTGTATAGTCTCACCACTATCTTGTTTGACAACATCGCATCAGGCTTTCGTTATTGCCCGTCTAAAAACTATTAAATTGTCAGGCTGACTGTATTCCAATGAAATGTTATCTCGTGTGTAACGTGATTTGCAGCCCATCATGTTAAGTTTTGTAACCATGCAATTTTTTTTTACATACGAAAATTGCCATTGACGTTATGTTGTTTTCTTATAAAATAACAGATAAAAAAAAACNCAGTTTTGTAACCATACAATTTTTTTTTACATACGAAAATTGCCATTGACGTTATGTTGTTTTCTTATAAAATAACAGATAAAAAAAAACGAANCGAAACGTGTTTTTATATTCGGCTGCCTTATGTTTTTATAACCAGAGAAATATTTTTTAAGATTTGTTTCCCTTATCTACACTCGTATATATTCCTAAAAGANAAACTTGTTTTTATATTCGGATACCTTATGTTTTTATAACCAGAGAAATATTTTTTAAGATTTGTTTCCCTTATCTACACTCGTATATATTCCTAAAAGAGTTAACTTAAAATGAAAAATAACTTTACCGCTTTCGGTGAAGGAAGAACCTTATTTATGAACGTCACTCTTTCTGCACGTGGCCATAAAAATGCATATTGTCAAACGCGGTGTCAAACGTGGCCACAGATTTACGCTTCAGCGAAATTATTAACAGCGGTACTTGAAGAAATAATTTCATTAATTGCGAACTGTTTCCATTACAAAAGATCAGGATCATCAATATCAACAATAAAAGTAATACGGTTAACAAAATTTATGTGAACGAAGAAAAATCTTAAGTTAAAATTCTTCTAGATTTATCAGGAAGTGCGTTGAAAGACAACAGAAAAAACAAGAAACAAATATAAAGCTGTCCTGAGATTTAGTGTCATTAAAATATTTATTGATCACGCGAATGCGTGTCCACAGAAAAACGTCCGATGTGAAATATTTTTCGTGGCCAGTGCCTCTTCTTTCCTCTGTAAAAACAGCGTGGTATAGTGCGCTGTTAACGTTAAATGCATGATAAACATTTTCGGGTTTTCTCAGAGCACTCCCATTTCCCCTACCCTTGCATCCCACCGCTGCCGCATCGTCACCTCATTGCACTGTCACCGGCGTTCAGTACTTCACTGTTAAGCGTCAACCAGAACCTATCAACTCAACATATTAAGTAATTGTATATGTCGCAAATGTGGACGGAAGGGAAAATCACTTAGGAGGGGGAAGAGTCGACGGGTAGGGTAGGAACCATCACGAAGCATTCTGTTGTAATGGAAATAACTTGAGTCTTGTATGTCCTAGAAGAGTCTCTCTGCGTGCACAGGCCACCGCGAGACTGAAAAACAAAGAAACACTTGCTAGCAGAGTTCATAGACTAGGTGTGCCCCCGTGACCCCNTATGCATGTCCACAGAAAAACGTCCGATGTGAAATATTTTTCGTGGCCAGTGCCTCTTTTTTCCTCTGTAAAAACAGCGTGGTATAGTGCGCTGTTAACGTTAAATGCATGATAAAAATTTTCGGGTTTTCTCAGAGCACTCCCATTTCCCCTACCCTTGCATCCCACCGCTGCCGCATCGTCACCTCATTGCACTGTCACCGGCGTTCAGTACTTCACTGTTAAGCGTCAACCAGAACCTATCAACTCAACATATTAAGTAATTGTGTATGTCGCAAATCTGGACGGAAGGGAAAATCACTTCGGAGGGGGAAGAGTCGACGGGTAGGGTAGGAACCATCACGAAGCATTCTGTTGTAATGGAAATAACTTGAGTCTTGTATGTCCTAGAAGAGTCTCTCTGCGTGCACAGGCCACCGCGAGACTGAAAAACAAAGAAACACTTGCTAGCAGAGTTCATAGACTAGGTGTGCCCCCGTGACCCCAAGTCTCCCGCAGTGCTGTTTGACGGCCAGCCAACAATCCGCCGGACTTAATTTATTTTCTGATATAGCTATCCTTTCTTGTATATTACAGTAGGAAAAAAAAAACAATAAGCCACTCTGACGGCATAATATTACGTCGCGAACGTGACTCACAATGCGGATATGCAAATACAGCTTAGATGATGTTCTGGCCGGGTGGTGAATTCTAAGGCGAAAATGTTAAAAGGTCATGAATATGCAACAGACTACGTAATAAAATTAGACGTCGTAGAATCATTATTTAAAGACTGCGGGACACGTACGTTCGTTTGTGATATATGTAACAACCCTTTTTGTTGTCTGATAAAGAGCTTATATATTTAGATAGACGGCCATAACGTCGTGGCTAATATTGATATTAACCCCCACGAACAGGTGGTGATACTTGCCCATTAAAAAAACAACAGCCACAAGTCAAGGGAAGCAGTTGTGGCAACACATATTCTCAAAAAACTATAGCTGCTTGCTCCCTTTATGATGTAAGTATGAATGACTCATTATGTGTATAAACTGTTTGCGAACACTCCACAATCATTTGTTATTACAATATCAAGATTATCACNGGCCATAACGTCGTGGCTAATATTGATATTAACCCCCACGAACAGGTGGTGATACTTGCCCATTAAAAAAACAACAGCCACAAGTCAAGGGAAGCAATTGTGGCAACACGTATTCTCAAAAAACTATAGCGGCTTGCTCCCTTTATGATGTAAGTGTGAATGACTCATTATGTGTATAAACTGTTTGCGAACACGCCACAATCATTTGTTATTACAATATCAAGATTATCACNTGAATGACTCATTATGTGTATAAACTGTTTGCGAACACTCCACAATCATTTGTTATTACAATATCAAGATTATCACTTTATCAGCGGAAATTGGTACTAATATTGACACGCAGACAGCAGCTAGTTATAAGTAAAAGTCACGCCTGAACACGATATGGCGGAAACTAGTTAACAGTTGCTTTTTGTGCTAAATATCACTGTCTCTAAGCATACTGGATACATAAGTTATGCCATCGGTTTGAATCAAACACCAGTTTTGCGAATGTTGGATTAAAAAATTTAAAATTGGTTTTTCAAACGGAACCTTACCCATATCTAAAGCTTCATAACAGCCCTGTAAACTTCATAAGTCTATATGCAGTCAAGATGTTTAAATGAGCCACTATTAATTTCCGATTGTATTGTAAAGAGCATGTTTCCTACAGTTTTGCAATTAGGTCACTTTGTTTTTGGTTGTTTATTAGTGGTCTGAGATTTTGTCACGAAAGTGACACTGAAGCGTAAGTTTTTCAATCTCAGCCGGCTTTAAAACGAATTTGTGAAGTTTCCTGGATTTTTGACAACTTATTTAACAACAAAAAATCATTCAAACTGTTCAATATGATTTAATTTTTTCTACTAATATTGCATACCTCGATACTGCCAGTTTTCTGAACTTCTACTTGTCTTTGTTTTTATTTGCTATGGTTATTTTTGTTACCATAAAAATTCGATCGTAGGCTACACTTCACATTCCTCGACATTTCTAGCCTCGAGTGTCAGTTTATTTGCTGCTACGAGTGTCAGTTTATTTGCTGCTACTCCAACAAGTAGCAAGTTAAACACGTGAGCAGAGAGATCAAGAATGATCCTTCTGTCTTGCAAGTTTCTTTGTTGGTTCAGCCTGCTTCAAGGTGCGCACAATGTTGAAATACAACTCTCATTTTTGTAAAATTTTATACACTAAGTTTTTATAACAGTAGGTTTTCATTTTCTGCGATGACGTGCATCTTCCTTCATTTGTCTTCAAATCGGTTTTTTTTTTTTTTTTTTTTTTTTTTTTTTNTGTTAGTAAGCATTTCAAACTGTTTATGTTGCATTGTTATCTTTTCTTCCTCCTCAACTTCAATAATTCAACACTGTAGAAACAAGCTACACGCAATATATGCTCCGAGATGTTTCACTCTTTCTAACTACCCTCACCAGTTCATTTTACTCTCTTGTTTTATTCAACAATCGTTCATTTCTCATTCTCTCAGTGGATGCTATCAAAACCTTTTCAGTTACAGATAAATTTCTAAAGTTAGGGATGGCAATTAACAAATTTTTTGTTGGGAACTGTATACGTTTCATTATAAAGCTGTGTTGTACATCGGAACCAATGAAAATGTATTTTGGGCCGACTTATTAGTATCGGCTCTTAATTTGTCTGTGGAACATAGACTCAACGTCTGATGATGTCTTGCACTCCGTGATGGTCAACGTCTGATGATGTCTTGCACTCCGTGATGGTCAACGTCTGATGATGTCTTGCACTCCGTGATGGTCAACGTCTGATGATGTCTTGCACTCCGTGATGGTCAACGTCTGATGATGTCTTGCACTCCGTGATGGTCAACGTCTGATGATGTCTTGCACTCCGTGATGGTCAACGTCTGATGATGTCTTGCACTCCGTGATGGTCAACGTCTGATGATGTCTTGCACTCCGTGATGGTCAACGTCTGATGATGTCTTGCACTCCGTGATGGTCAACGTCTGATGATGTCTTCCACTCCGTGATGGTCAACGTCTGATGATGTCTTGCACTCCGTGATGGTCAACGTCTGATGATGTCTTCCACTCCGTGATGGTCAACGTCTGATGATGTCTTGCACTCCGTGATGGTCAACGTCTGATGATGTCTTCCACTCCGTGATGGTCAACGTCTGATGATGTCTTGCACTCCGTGATGGTCAACGTCTGATGATGTCTTCCACTCCGTGATGGCCTTCTCTAACTGGCGCCGCCTTCCTATCGCTTGAATTACGTTGCAGCGTGTTCGAAATACGAGTTGTTTTACGTAACCACTTAACGTGTTCCAATTTTACTCTATTCACTACTATTTACCAATATTTCTAAAGCCCTGCTAAAGTTTTATTTCCAGGATATTCCTCCGCCTCATGCAAACAACCCTTATAAAATTACATTTTCGTGAGCGCCCAATGCAATAATGTTTTTGCATAAGAACTATTACTTACTTGACATTACCAACACCGGTTTTTATCTCCGTATTTATTCATATAAGTTAAAAATTACATTTTATAATTTATAGATAAAATAGAAGTAAAAGTAATATTTGAAAAAAAATTAGGTACACTTATGTTAACACACACATCTATAAAGCACTTGAGATATATGACATATTTAGGAAGCAACGAAGAACGCCATACATTACATTTTATTTCAATAGTTTGTTTTAAAAAATGTGAAGAAACAGCAAATAGACAATACATTCCTATGAAGAGTTAACCTAAGAAGACTTCTCATATATTTGTCACCCTAACTAACGCACATGAACACTTATAATTGTGGTTTCATTGGAATCTAACCAGATTGAAAATTATTTTTTTTTAACGTGGATAATTTCTTTAGGAGTTTTGTGTTTAGCTGAATCTAAGTATTTTCCAATCAGTTTACCAACCATAAAAAATTTAATTTCCTGGCGGGCAAAGCGGCGATGTGCAGCGAGTGCAATACGTATATAGGTGTGCATTTTAGGACTGTGTTCTTTACATGATTCTTGCAGTGGAAAAAACATATTCATATGAAAAATTGTCATTATGGGCATTTCCTACTGAAGACAAATGCTAGTTTTTCCTTATTTTCTTGGCATGTGTTCTTTATGTCACGAGTGTCTTCAGTGACGTATAACGCAACTCATTCATTTTCTAGGATGTTTTTATCAGTAGTTAATGTTAAGAAAAATGGTGTCATAAAAGTACGGTGAAATTATAAAATTTAACTTGAATGCAAGTAATATATAAGTAAGAAATAAAACCTCTATCGTTTCAGTTACCTTTCATAAAATTTATTTTATTTCCATATTATTGCTGGAAAAAGAGTTCGATAAATATGTAAAGGTCAAAACTAAGGAAGGTAGCAATTTTGAAAAACCCATGCATTTCCGCTGGTTTAAACCTTTTTCATCCGTATGTTTTAATGCCCAACCGTTTATACGCTTCAAATCGCTCACACAAAAAATTGGAGTTTAGATGGCTCTATGAACGCTTTGCTCGAGTAATGCAAGCGTTATAATTTTAATGACGGTAATTTTGTAACAACTCGTTTTCCGACTGATGTATACTTAATTAACCATTTTGTATTCGATGTATTTACAGTTTTTTTCTTGAAACTGTAACTGTTATGAAAAAAAATTGCCAGTCATGTATATGTGCTTTGCATAGTTTTCCGCCTAATCAGGAAAAAGCCAGTTATGAAATATTCCCAATCGGAACCTTAAAATGTAAAAAGAATATCATGCATGCACCAGTAAATATAAATTATTGTAATGGTTAATATTTTCTCAAATTTAAATGTAAAGCATAATACTCTCTCATAGCAGTTCGACGTACGGTTATCACACCTGGACCATCTGAAGATTTATGATTCCACTTCACTAAAAGATTCTGCGAAATAGTGTAACCACCTGCCACCGCCTGAAGCACCGGCATGTGTGGACGTTGTGTGCTTGCATAATAAAACGTTATTTGCTTGAATCTCAACCTCGTCGTGTGTGTTGATATTTCGGCATTTGTTATTTCCTATCCGTACGTCAGTAACGTCTCCATTAAGTATATGCTCTAAGAGAGACCCTCGTTTCCGACTTACTTTGCCATCGTAACGCTCGTATAGAAGTGGTGGCTCGGTTTTTACTGCCTATTTCGTCAAAAACTATTTTCGTTTGAGAAATGGGCACAAAATTGTCTGCTATATTTAAGAGTATTACGCTGAATCAAATCTACTGCGAAATCAATTACACTCCGCCAATCTGCGTACAGATATATATTTGATTTACAACCTACCGCTGGATTGAACTACTTAGCTGAATGGGTTCTAAAATATCGTAATGGATTTAACTTCTGTAAGGTAGGCGACTAAATTAATTACACAAGCCGCCTTAAAAACGACGTTAGATGTTGGAGACTAGCATATACGAGGAGAGGTTCATACCTATGGCATACAGATGGTGAGTTCATCTATTCTTCGGGTCAGTGTTATCTTACTGTATGCTTGAACATCCGAAATAGCTGATTTTTAAATACGTAAATTATACCTACATATCATGCTCTTCAAATAAAATTACCGTAGAGCAATATTAAATTTCTCCATTAAAACTATTGTGCATATCGTTATTCTACAGAGTACGATGTTGCTTATGAAAAGACATTAGCTGAGGATGGGTGGAATCGCCACTCCTTTCGTTGAGCCATCCAGTACAATACAGCGAAACGTTAGCTTGAATTGTGGACGATTAGTTACGAGTAGATACCTGAAAAATTCGCGGTTTCATTTCGGGACAAGCTATAATTCAAAACCTCGTACGTTTGTATTTCTTATTCTATTGGTCCACCCGTTAGTTTACACCTCCTGGACAACTCTGAGCCAACAACAAGCACGCAATAAAATGCAGACCGAATCTCCGTCTTCCGCTAATACAACAAGCAACCAATGAAAAGTGATATTTACATGATTTTACATACGACGATGCAGAATAGCCTACAGGTCATTGAACTCGCGAATTTTTCAGGTCTCTAGTTATGAGGTTAGGTGCTTATACGCAGAACGACATAACTGGTGCTCCTGCAGTAGTGGATTTAGGGGGCTCTCACCCCCAGTTTGTCTTGAATACCCAAAAAATGGACCAACTAGAGGAGTTAAATGTTTCATGACAGTCAAAGTATAGTGAAAATAAAGTTAAGAGTTCTGTCTGCCTGGGGCTTCAACTGCGTTTCACAGTGTTTGTAATCCTGGTTCGTGACGAAACTGTTAAACGTGCTCCCGGCATGTTTACCTACTTAAAGACATGATACCCCAGAAGAGGAAGGAACGGTACTTTAATGTTGACACGCCTGCTGTAGAAATTGTTTTGGAGCCATTCAATATAGGTAAAAAGGTTTTTTTTTTTTTTTTTTTTAGACAGCCGTAACTTAAATCATACCAGCCGCACACGAGCCAAACAACGACAGTGACCCGTATTGAACTTTGCTACAAACTTTTCATCAATGGAACAGAGGGTCTTTGCTGAAAGTTCCTTAGGTACACGCATCACTACGAGAACACCGCACTCCAATTCCGAGACCTGCGCGTAGCGGCGATGGCGCTCTTGTAGCGAGTGCCAGTGTGACCCTTATAGCTCCCGCGCTTCTCGGCCGAAGAAGGTGAACAACAATGAAGGCAGGTGGGACCCTCAATGCTTTGTTATCTTATATTTCCATGCAAAATCAGTGCCCTTACTGTCTACGATCTTCCATTTACTGGGCACGCCCGATTTGTGCGAGAAAGTGTTTCTGCTTAAGTTCTTTTTTTTTTAAACCACTTTAGAACGTATCCCATTGGATGGTTTTGAATGCTACGCGTCTTAGGTGACAGTTCACGAATCACAGACTTTTAGAACTATTTCTGTTTGCTCCGATCTAACCCGCCAATGTTTTCTTACAAAGACACGCAGCTTATAATGGAAGGGAAACTGCAGGTGCGCAAGTAGAGTACTAAAGTTGAGGTTTATTTTACTCAGGCTAGGAAAAAAAACTAGATTTCTTATGGAAGAGTTTCGCATAGAGAAAATTCCCACCGCTAGGGACGCTGGTGTTCCAAAGATTTCACTTTCTTGCGGTAAATGGAAAAAATAGATAATTTTGCGTGGAAAAGATTTTTTTAGGCTGGAATTGTAATATATACTTGCGCCAGCCAAAATATTAAGTGTCAACTTTATTTTGTAACTATTAATCTCGCCCTACAATTGTGTATAAAAGAACAAACAGTAAAAAATACAACCGTTCTTGGCATTAAGACTTTATAAGAAAACTTATTTCAATGGAAAAACGTTACGAATTTAAGTGCGAAATAAATATAGCCGTTATCGCCTTCTTTCCTCAAATAAAACTGTGTGGGAAAGCCATGGAAATAATATTTGTTAACAATTTCACTTTTTTTTTTTTCAGTTGTTCTATTTAAATAAAGTACTCGTGTAAGCCAACGTATTGCTAAATACAGTTTACAACAGAATATTAAACAACATGTAGACATATTTAGTTATATTTCTATTCTTATGCGAAAAACAGAGTTTATTCTTTATGTAGGTCCTAAAACAATAAAAATCGGAAGATTTAACACAAGTATATTTATTTTATGAAAATTGAAACTGTCCCATTTGCTTACAAACAAAACAGAAAAATCCAATGCACATGCGACACCAGTGCACTCTGGCGGCGAAAATTTCTAGTGGCTAAACTAAAAGCACTGAACTTCCAATCTTGAATAGAATAAACCCTACTTATGTTTAGCTGGCGTGAATCTGTTAAAGATCACATATCCGCAAACATTATCCACCGACCAGAATTAATTTACAGGCTTTTAACTAAAAACCCCTCAAACATCCAATACATCCATAAAGGTATAATTCGAGTCACAAAGCGATCATATCCGCTTATTATCACAAAGCGTATATTAACAAAAAAAAAATATCAGTTTGTAGTTACCTGCATGTTTCACATAAAATGTTCTTCCGTGACAAGCCACTCGTGCGAGCGTGCATAAATAGTTACGATCGTGGGGTGTGGAAATTCTACTCCAGTTCTGCTGTTTTACCGGGATTTCATGCAGCGCTGACCTTCGCTTCAGCATTTCAGATTTCGAATCGTATCACTCCACTTCCACTAGGATTAAAATTTCGCAAGTTTCTAGAATGTTTTTTTTTTTTATTTAGCGGGAGTTGTTGCGACATTTTATTACCTGATCAAAATTCTACGCATATATAAGTAGAGGAACTGACAGGGTAATTAGTTAGATACCTATAATTTTACGTAATAAAATCGTACAATAATAGACTTCGCAATATTTAATGTACTCGAGCAGAGGTAATTTACATACTTACTGCTGGTGCAGACATTATTCATTCACTTTGTCCACTCGGCTACACAATAATTAAGCCACCAGAGCGCTACAAGTTCGCTATCGGCCCAGACCCCTCAGAGGATATCTTAGGTTCGAACTGAACTACTGCGCGAAATAACTGTATCGCTAACCACTTGTTTTCCCTTGTATAGTTTGTTAATAGTAAAGTGAGTGGAAAGTTTTGAAACAAACATTTCAGAAAAATCACTGCCTATGCTGGCGTGTAGGCTTCCAGTTCGGTTAAACGCGAATTAATGAAAATAATTCTTAACTGCTGACGTTGATTTCCGAGTGTAATGTTTAAAATGTGTGGTCCCTGAAGACCGTATTTCTTGTTTTATACATACCAGACCATGAATTTTCATTTTGGTGAAACATTGGTATTCCAAACATTTCCATGGTTGTTCTTGGGTTGAGTATTAATGAAGTAGTAAGGCCTATGACAACGTCAATAATGCATGTGGCATAAGGATGGAAAATAAGAAAAGAAAGCAGATCGTAAGAATGGCTTTAAAAAGAGAGGACAATTAACTCATTAAAGTATTCATTCATTTTTCGTTTCAGTTGTTGGAAAATAATAGACTTCTGGTGAGTAATGTACTTACGAATTTCTCATAACAAGTGGCATTTTCAAACCTATGGGAAGTGTTGCAGTAAATCGATGGCACAAGAAGAAACCAACTATAAAATAGTTGGTTAATCGTCATCAATTAATAGCTTTGCTCAGGGAAAGGTGATGTCCGTTTTAGTGCTAAATTTTACACTTTCAGTGCACCGACCATGATTTCACTGATACTATAACATACCAGACGTGAACCAGTGTACCCAGAATAAAATTTCAAGGGAGTTTAAAAGGGCGTATAGTCGTAGTTACTATAGTCCATTCTCGATTACTTCACACGTTTCTGAAGCCCTGCTGAAGTTCTACTTCCAGGATATTCCTCCGCCTCATGCAAACCAAGCTTTATCGAGTGTAGAAAATTGCATCAAAGGGACAACGCACCACATTCGTGCGCACTCAGTGTAATATTATTTTGCATAAGAACTATTTCTTACTAGGCATTACCAACATACATATTTTCCCACTGTTTTTATTCATTTCAATTATCAGTAAATATTATAATTTATAATTAAAATATAAGCAAAAGTCAGGTTAACCAAAAATAACATACTTTTATGTTAATAGAAGTATACAACGCATATGATGTATGACGTATTTAGGAAAGGAGCAAACACGTCATACCTAGGGCTATTTTTCAAAGGTTTGATTCAAAAAGTGCGAAGAAACCGCGAATGGACTATACAGGATGATTCTAAAATCATGGGACAAACATTGAGGGGTGGTAGAGCTCACTAAAGCAAACAATTATTGTATAGGAATATATGGGCGGAAGTGACGCGTTGAGGCACAAACACAAAAACATAACACATTAACGGAAACATAAAATGTTCATTAGCAGCATACTTACCGAGTGATTCCGTACATAAAATGTTCAAACAGTTGCTGGAAATGCATCCACCAACAGTCACGCATGCTTGGCGACCTCTACATATGGCGTGATTGGCTGACAATGGTGGCGTGCGTGAAATACCCGGCGTATTTGAATCTGTTCGCCAATCACTCCACCGACGCTACCAAGCTTGCATTACTGTCGGTGGTAGATATTTTGAGCAATTATTATAAACATTGCTGTAAAAAGGCATTTAGCGGCGACGTTGTAAATAAACAATGTGTTGCATTTCATGTGTTATGTTTGTGTTTGTGCCTCAACGCGTCACTCTCGCCCATATATTCCTATACAATAATTGTTTGTTTTAGTGAGTTCTACCACCCCTCAATGTTTGTCCCATGATTTTNTATTCCTATACAATAATTGTTTGTTTTAGTGAGTTCTACCACCCCTCAATGTTTGTCCCATGATTTTAGAATCGTACTGTACATGACTGGACGTGCGCGATGAGTGTACAGTTGCGGCGAAAGGGCAGCGCGCTCTGCAACTAGGCCGCTGAGCTGCAGCGACAAGGACGCCCCGGCACTACGGTCGTGAATAATGGAGGCACGGGCGCTTTACGCGTCTCGAGGGACGCCAGGTGGGCGTCCCGACGCCTAGTTGCCGCGTTCAAGAGCCGCGACGCCTGCTCCAATATTCAACGCGCCTGTCTTGACGACGTGTCGACTGCGCGCTAACTCGCTCCACTTGCGGAGACAGAAACACTCTTTGAGGCGTTTGCCGACAACGCATGAAGTGCAGAGACAAGTAAGTACAACAAACACTGCATATTGAATAACCCCTGACACTTGATTCCAACAGTTTCTTATAGGATGACAAGAACCTCTGTAACACGTGTTTCAAATGCTGTTTCGCCATTAAAATTAGGCAGCGGTAAAATAAGAATTTTTGTATATAGACTATTAGCGGTTCGTTCGCACTTTTTAAATAAAAATTTTGAAAAATCACTCCATGATTGACGTGTTTGGTTGTTTTCTAAATATGTCACGTATTACAAATATTTTTTACTTGTGTTATCATGAAAGTGCCATATATTTAGTTAAATTGAACTTTAACTTATATTCAATCTTTTAATTTCAATATGTTTTATATAATTAATATGAATGAAAACAGGGAGAAATTAGGGATGTTGGTAACGCTTGAAATAAAAAGTTTATATGCAAAATAATATTATATGGAGTGCGTATGGATCCGGTGCGTTGTTCTTTAGATGTAATTTTTTTTACGTCGTTAAGCTTTCTTTGCATGAAGCGAAGGAATATTTTAAAAGCAACATTTTAGCAGGACTTCGTGAAAATTTTGAAGTAACCGTTAAGAGCGTTGAAATGCACTGAGAAAACGTTTTTATGAACAAAATAACATTTGCTTGGCGCAACAATATTTATTGCAGGTGTAAGTGATAATTAGGTATATCGTTGCTGAAAACAATTTTTTTTTGTCTTATTGATTTTCCCCAAATGGGAAAGATTTTTTGGGAAGCAACTAAAGGTTTGTGTGGCTGTATGTACATTACAGTCTGATTGTTATGAAAACACAACTGAAAGTAGTACCGAGACATGTGCCCGGAATACCTCCGCTCGAGTGCATCATGCTTTAGTGACATCGCCCAAAGTTACTGTTAACGAATTATAATTATTTTTAGATTTATGCAGAGTTTAATGAATGGTTGAAGTAAACGAATATCGATGTTTGGAGCAGGAGTATATAAGTTCACCGAACAAAATATTGTTCTGTGAAAGCAAATACTTTTTCAAATAACTTTAAATGGTATATACAAATAAATCATTATCTCAGTGCGGTGATTCATCGCCGAAACGTTTTCTTTCGAAGACGTTTGCCAAACGTTCCTAACTTCTGGCTTATCTTCTCATTGTCGTTTAGTTCGAGTAATCAACTCTGGCTCAGTTCAAGTACGGCATTATTTCTCATACAGACTACGGTCAATGACCTGAAAACCACAGATGTGCTCATTGTACTGTTAAATCTTACAAGTACTCGGAATTTTTCCCCCGGTAAATATTTTACTGTAGTTATTATATGAGGAATAATCAAACTGAAAGTTTTGTCAGTTCAATCTAATTCACGCCATTACCCACTAATGTTTAACGCATGCCCGGAATGTCTCTTCAAACAGTAAAAAAAATTGAGTCGTCAAGTGAACCAATAATCTGCAGTGTGATCAGATAGATAAATTATTTATATAAAAAAGTAGCAACCAATAAAATCACAGTGACACCTGTTCTTCCACAGAAATTTTCCACAACCAGTTACTCCTCAAAACACTATAGTTAGAATGCACTATCGTGATTACATTACTTCAATTCTTTAACTTGCCATGTACCAGCCCACGAATCTAAAAANATAGTTAGAATGCACTATCGTGATTACATTACTTCAATTCTTTAACTTGCCATGTACCAGCCCACGAATCTAAAAACGTTCATTATCGGAGTAACCAAATTACGTTTGTCACATTTGATTTTAAAAAAAAATTCTGTAAAAGAACCTGATAGCAAACAAAGGAAAGGTTCAAGAATGCACTAACTACAGAATGAACTATTATTTCGGATGAAAGTCATTGCCCAGCTTTATTTCATGTCTTAAGAAATCTCAAGCATGGCACAAAATGTGATAAAATGAAATTCTCTACTTGTTATTTTTTGTATCTGCATGCAGCGACTAAAATTGGATCTTTTTCTTTATTTGTCTCTCGTTTCCCCTTTATTAATTTTTTTCCTGCGTCATGAAAACATCTATACAAGAGCGCATGTTCAAAATAATAGTTCATTAAAATTCCTTACCCCCAACTACTGAAATCCTTCAAATATCATACAGTAAATAGAAGATATTAATNATAGTTAGAATGCACTATCGTGATTACATTACTTCAATTCTTTAACTTGCCATGTACCAGCCCACGAATCTAAAACGTTCATTATCGGAGTAACCAAATTACGTTTGTCACATTCGATTAAAAAAAAATTCTGTAAAAGAACCTGATAGCAAACAAAGGAAAGATTCAAGAATGCACTAACTACTGAATGAACTATTATTTCGGATGAAAGTCATTGCCCAGCTTTATTTCATGTCTTAAGAAATCTCAAGCATGGCACAAAATGTGATAAAATTAAATTCTCTACTTGTTATTTTTTGTATCTGCATGCAGCGACTAAAATTGGATCTTTTTCTTTGTTTGTCTCTCGTTTCCCCTTTATTAATTTTTTTCCTGCGTCATGAAAACATCTATACAAGAGGGCATGTTCCAAATTAATAGTTCATTAAAATTCCTTACCCCCAACTACTGAAATCCTTCAAATATCATACAGTAAATAGAAGATATTAATGTCTGTCATAGATATATATTCGCGAGAAACAAGTGCCCCTGCAAATAACTAATAACTATGACTAGTGCGTTTGTCAAATAAAGGTATGGTATAATAAGAAAAATATATATTATTATTTTGCCAAATTCACTTCGCAGTTTACAAAATGCAGTAACTATTCAGTAGCCAAAAACTTAAATATTCTAATCTGCATTATATTAGGTTATGAAACTTCTTTACTCAACATGCTATCAACATTCAGTATATGCTATTATGTGTTCAGCAAGTAGTTGTAGAAAAGGGATTTTGTTTAGATTGATGTTAAAAGTGCTCCTTAAACACATTGAGCATTCAGGGAGTTGCTCTGAAAAAAATCTGCTAACTGGGTTGGGGGGGGTGGGGTCGTACGTTAACAGAAATATACATTCAANGTTGGGGGGGGTGGGGTCGTACGTTAACAGAAATATACTTTCAACGCACGTTATCTTCTCAAGTCCCTAAGAAAATTTTTTTTTTATTTATAATACGACATACGCAAATGATTGCTGTTATATCCTGTAATGTGCTATTCTCTGCAATAATGTTCCACGAATATTTTTCTTTCAGTGCGATGTCGGGAAATCATCCCTTCCAACAGGCTACATGCGAGACGTACTTGTGTGTCAGCGAAGGCTAAGCATTCCATTGGATGTTACGCACTTCTCTCTCTCTCTCTCTCCCCCCCCCCGGTCATTATTTCACTCGTCCACGCTGAACTCACCGGTTGAACAGAAACGTGTTTTCCAATTGGCAGCTGTGTTTGAGGACGCGATCATCTACGCGTCCAACAACACTAGGAACTTGCTAGTTTTCGTAACTCCATCACGTTCAGTTACGTATATTATCGCCAAGCGATTTTTTTTCGCCTGCATTATAATGTTTGAAAGTCGCCTTACTTTGCATGCTTCTTGCTTGCCAGACAAAAGAATAAAATTCAATAGATGGGTGGACGAAGTTTTGTAAAAGAGGCGATAATAATACATCCCTGCCCGTAGATCATTCGAGCAACGCGTCAAACCACGTCCCAACCCTGCCTAATAATTGATGAAATTGGGGGAAATTTATTTTGTCTCTCCTCGCAAGCAAGCTCTTAGAATACAGGCTGCTGTAGGGAAAATTGAAAAATTTGAAAGTCTTTGCTTAAGATGTGTTTGTATCTACACTGTCATTCTTCCGCTATACAAAAACCTAACATTGCCAATGGGCCATACCACTTTATCCGTACGTCGGTCAAGTAAAATTGTGCAAAGGAAAAAATAATATTTTACAATTTTTTTATTTTCACATTGACGCGCATTAAAAACACAAAGCAAAATAAATAATTTATGTTTTCTCGAATGTTTTCTTAACACTTATAATTCAGTGCTAAGACTAGAACTACTCCCTCCATCGTTACCGATTCTACATGATGCATGCCACTCAGTATGCCCGTTGAGATGTATGCAGGTAGGGACAGTGACATTTTTCAAGGGTTGATTTCAAAAATGCTGAATTAATCTCAACATCCTATAATTAGGGACACCCCCGTCTCGCGTAAATATCTCACGACCATTTGTACTTCATAACACGTTAGCTCAGATCCACCTTCGTGATTGGACGATCTAGGTGTTACGCGTTTTGGGGTGTCTGCCCGCGAATCACAGACGTACAGTATCGTAGTAACCTAATTCCCATTGGCCAGTGAAGTGAGATAATGTCTTCTCGCAGAGACACGCGGCCAATGAGCAAAAGGAAACTGCTGGTACGCCCCCATTGGGCGTTGAGATACGGCATGCGCGGAAATCTTCACAGTTCGACAGTTTGTTGATAATTTGTGTGACAATTACGATAATAACAGTTTTTGGTCAGTGTTATAAATGATGTCACAAACAACCCAAATAAAACTATTTCGCCAGAAAACTACAAATAGAGATGTAGAAGTTAAAAATGTACATCAATGTAAACTTCCTTCATCAAAGACTGTATAAATCTAAAAAAAATTATAATTTGGTAGGTTGCTTTGGGTGAGGTCACTAAAACATGGCGGTCAAGCGCAAGAATGCCGGGCACGTGACTCGCCACTACTTTCTTTATCTCGCATGTAGCCTGTTGGAAGGGATGATTTCCCTACTTCACACTGAAAGAAAAATCTTCGTGGAACATTATTTCAGAGAACAGCACATTAAAATATATAATAATAATCATTTGCATATGTATTATAAATAAAAAATATGTTTATTATGGACTAAGAAGATGACGTGAGTTGAATGTATATTTCTGATAATGTACGACCACCCAGATGGCAGATTTTTTTCAGAGCAACTCCCCGAATGCTCAGTGTGTTTAAGGAGCATTTTCATAATCAGCCTAAAAACATTCCTTGTCCACAAGTACTTAAGAGGACATATTGAATGTTGATAGCATGTTCTGTAAGGAAGTTTTAGAACATATATAATGCTGATTAAAAATATTTCATTTTTTGGCTACTGAATAATTTTTGCATTTTGTAAACAGACAAGTGAAATTGGCATTATAATATTCTTATTTTACCAGACGTTTATTTGACAGACGAACTTGTCTAAATCATTGGCAGGGACACCTGTTTCTTGCGAAAATATTTATGTATAAGTGAGACGTCATTATCTTCCATTTACTGCACGTTATTTGAATTATTTATGCAGTGGGGGTAAGGAATTGGAATTTACTATTATTTTGAACATGCGCTTTTGTATAGATGATTTCATGTCCAGAAAAAAAATGGGGAACAAGACAAATTAAGGAAAAACTATACAATCTTAGTAGCTGTTTCCAGATACAAAAATAACAAGTAGAGAATTTAATTTTATCAGGTTTTGTGTCATGCTTGAGATTTCTTAAGAGATGAAATAAAGCTGGGCAATGACTTTCACCCAAAATAATAGTTCATTCAACAGTTCGTGTATTCTTGAACCTTTTCATTGATTGCTAGCCGGGTTTTATGCAGAATGTTTTTTTATTACTCGATTGGCACAATCAGAATTAGGTTACTCCTGTAATGAACGTTTTAGATTCGTGGGCAAGTACATGGCAAAAAAAAATAATTGAAGTAATTCAATCACGAAAGCACGTTCGAACTAAAGTGTAATTCGTATGTCCCTACTTATAATGTATTCATTCAACTGACGGGATTTCTGTGAGCTGGAACGTACCTCCCTCCACGCCAAAGCGAAGGTAGTAAAAATAATATTGTCTATTTGCGGTTTACTCGCACTTTTTTAATCAAACCGTTGAAAAATCACTTTATTTATGACGTGTTTGGTTGTTTCCCAAATGTGCCTCATGTAGAAAGCGTTTTATACTTGGAGTAACATAAAAATATTATNATTTGCGGTTTACTCGCACTTTTTTAATCAAACCGTTGAAAAATCACTTTATTTATGACGTGTTTGGTTGTTTCCCTAATGTGCCTCATGTAGAAAGCGTTTTATACTTGGAGTAACATAAAAATATTATTTTTTTTGTTGATTTGAAATTTTACCTATACTCTATCTATAGTTCTAATATTTATTATGTTATTAATATGAATAAAAACAAGAGAAAGTAGGTGTGTTGGTATTTCCTAGTAAGAAATAGTTCTTTTGCAAAATATTATTGCACCGAGTGCATACGAATGCAATGCGTTGTCCATATGGTGTAATGTTCTGTACTTAGTTAACCTTTGTTTGCATGGGGCGGAGGAATATCCTGGAAGTAGAACTTCACCGGGCTTCATAAAAGTTGGGAGTAACGGTGAATGTCCTTTCTATGTCTGCACATTACCATAGTTCAATGATGAGATACAGTGATTTTTGGTCTTCTTGGCATGCCCCTAACACTCGCCCGGCCACCTCCGTCATAACTGTCAAAATCACACCGTGAAACAGCGATGACGTTGGTTTGGATTTTTTTTTCTGTCGTATCCGTCTTTTAACACTAACAAAATATCGCTTAACGTGAATATAATCCAGTCCCAGTAAATAAAGTCAGAGTAAGTGTATTGAAAAACCCAAAACATGGATTTTTGATAAGTTGTGCCCAACCTAGAATTCAATCAAGATTACTATCATAGTGCTATAAGCAGAAAATATGTTCATTGTTGGTATACGTAGATTTTTTACTCTGCAGATGGAATGCGCACTCTACCCCATATTTTATCTACGCACAATACCGGGAAATAATAAAACTCTTACCTTCCTACCACGCGACTGAAAAAAAGGCGAAAGAGAATTATTTCATCTTAAGTGCTGTTATGAGCCTGGCTTCCAGATTGAAAGTCTCCGGCATGCTCCTGTTATTGAATCGCAAAACTAATTTTCAGCAGCCCGCGTTGCCAATACGAAAGCGAGGTGAAAGCAGATCGCAGTTTGTGACGCCGACAGCGAGGAAGAAAGTGAAAGGGGCGATAATAAAATATACAAGTAAAGTGATGAGCCAAAATATATTACGCAATGGCGAGCTACGTTAACAAAATTTACGATGAAAATTCATGGTAGGAACCTTCTATCTTTGTGTAATGTCGAATGGCATCCCATCAGATTGATACAGCTAGCAACATCTGATGTTCTGTAAAGATTTATGCGATATTTGAGTGCTCTGAGTGAACAATGCCAGCTTTATTGTGGTTACAGACAATGTCCTTTGTGTGAAAAATATGTTCACTGATTAAGTTAAACAATTTAAAGAAAGTCATTTATACCGGCTTTGAAAAGTGAATAATATTATTTTGCGGAACTTCTATGTACATCAGTGTTATAAAGGCATTCCATAATCAATGTAAGAACATACTTCCAGTGCACCGCTGATTAAAAACAAATGTGGATTATCGGTACGAATGCCCGCACTCTGATCAAATACTTCTCAGGACAAGGCCATAATATAACAAGGAGTGTGTGTATCTTGTAAATAAACATGAGGTATATCGACAATACTTCACAGTTCATTTTAATATTTCCTGTCCCCGAGTCGAAGAGCTGATTCGCGAACGACATTATAACATTTTGCTGGCGTGTGGGGCTGGATCTCACGGTATAAGCGACTATTCCATATATGAATTCCGAAGTACTACATATGCAATGAGGGCTGAGTGATTAGACTGCCCGCCTCCCATCACGGCGAAGCTGGTTAAATCCCTGGCCGGGTCACTCCCGGATTTTCGTAAGTGAGAATCACATGCCGGACGATGCCGCTGGTCGGCGGGTTTTCTCGGGATCTCCCGTTTCCCCCGCCTTCCCATTCCGGCGCTGCTCCGTTCTCACTTCATTTCACCCTCATCGGCTCTCAAGACCTCGTTAAGAGTCACCCAAATGTTTCTCAACCTATCAGATGAAATAAGTAAAAAAAATATACATTTCCGATAAAAAAAAAAGAACTAAATTAATTTTTTTAGCGCATTGCTCGGATGACATACGGTCAATCATTTATTTTTATTGCCTCAATTTTAATATTTTATAAATATATCCAATCAACTTTATGTTGAAGCCCGATAAGCAACGAGCGTAAGGCATAAAATCTCTACCTAAAAAAATAATAACATGGCTGATAGTCACTGGTCTACCATAAAATAGGTGAACGAACACGATACACTGTTAAACACATTTTATTCATTTCGCTGTTGTTATAGGTGGACGCGAATATGACCAGGTCCTTGAACCCAGCGGGCCATAACAACAATGCATCGGTACACTTGACGAGCTCTCCGTGGACGAGCGAGCAAGATGCATGGCGAAGGCAACACAGAACGGCAAATGAAACGTTCAGTTTTTCTCAGACACGTATAGATGTTTCGCAACTAGCTTTTAGCAAGCGATACTTTCGCTGCGTAATTTGGCGGAGAGTATCGACTGACGTTACACCTAGTCGCTCTCAAGCGAGGCCATTATTCTGGCCAAACGCCCTCCTAGGTTTCGTGACGCACGCGGCAGTTTTGCTTCTGTAACCTTACCTACTCTGCGGTCATATAAACGCGGCGACCTGCCGCTGACCAATGAGCGCGCGCCCACACGCCTGGTCTCATTTGCATGCCACTGGNGGAGTTATACACTAAACACACTTCCCTAAGGGTTGCGACCAAAAAAGTATGATAATGGACGGTAGTAAAGTGAGCGATTCGAATTCGATTGCAAGCGCTAAAATAGCAAGTTTTATCTCACCACCCTTTCTCGCTTCATCATTTCTCTTTTTATTCCAATTTTTCAAGGAAGGTAGAACGACGCTCGTGATTTCAAATACCCTGGAAAATGAAGGGTCATAAGCCAACCCGAAAAAAACCGCTAGGGGGGGGGAGAGAGTGAGTACAGATTGCGTTACACGAAACCGTGTAAATTTTATGTCCTAGGGTGAGGTTGAGATGGATCAGTTGGAGGCGGACGGCGAGTAAAAGGGAATGTGACTAACGCTGATATTTGGGAAGTGTGTGAAATGCAACCATGTCGGGGATACGAGTCACCACAACAACATAACGTATTCTTTCTCGTAAAGCTAGTAACACATATTACTTTACATATATGAATATATTGATGTTATTCCCCACCTGTGGCACACAGAGTGGTTCATAGGGTCGGAGTTAATTCCTCCAGGCACAGACTATAAGGTGCCTTGAAGTTTGAGGGTGTATCAATAAAGTAGTCTTTTGGTGTTGCACTTTGATGGGTGGATATATTGTCTCGAGTTAAAAAAAACATACAGAAACACTTCCGAGGTGTAGTACTCTATTTTGGCTAACTCGGATTAACTGTGGGCGACGTCGTGGTGGATGGGGGATTCGTCTGGATGNAGGTGTAGTACTCTATTTTGGCTAACTCGGATTAACTGTGGGCGACGTCGTGGTGGATGGGGGATTCGTCTGGATGGCGACTTGATACTTAACTCTGCTGGTGTGGTATGTTGTTGGCTGTGGATGAGATCCGGCGATGTGGGCGGCATTGGAAAAGGCCCCCGTTTGGTGCCGTCTCCCCTGGACTGCTTCTCTGGGTTCGTTCTGACGTCCTCTTCGCGATTTCACGACGCAACTCTTCTCTCAGCACGGTGATAGTGAAGTCTTCCTCTCTTCTCACGAAAATTGGCTTATATGCTCTCTAGCCTCCCTCCCTAAGTGTCGGCACGTGTCTCTCTTGTTGGGGAAGGGGGGGAGGTGGTGGCCTGAAGTACAAAGTCCTTCAACCACATGCCATGGTTCGTGAAGGTTAGGGGGGGAGTGGTGACCTTGCCCCTTGAATTTACCATCTCAGCTTATTCTTTCGCGCTTTGGCTACAAGGGTGGTAGGGGTGAGGAGTATTCGTGGCCCCGCTTTCAATTGGTCAGCCTTTTTCTCAGGCGTGAAGCTAGAGGTGCTCTTGCTTGGCTCTGCAATTTCTCCCGCTTTCCTACGATTTCTGGGTGTTCTGGTGATAAGTCAGCTCTTACTCTGCACAACCTTGACACGTGTAACTGCGATCCGTTCTGACTGTCCAAGTGCCTCGTGACACGTGTCAACTGGTAGGTGCTCGCGAAGGGGGTCAGCGAGGTTTCTACTCCAAAATGCGTTATATTTCAATATATATATGTAGAATGATTAAGTATGTTTTGGCACATCGGGACTTGGAGCCGGAGATCGGAGCTGTTCATACTCTGTCATTCCAGTCCTGCGGTGGCCATCTTGTGCGCCTTGTATGTCGGCGACCTTTTGCCTTCGACTCAAGTGACCTTTGACTCCAATGACATTTTACCTTAACAATCCTCACAAAAATTTAAAAAATTCCAAAATATTGAAAAAAAAATTTTAAAAATANCAATGACATTTTACCTTAACAATCCTCACAAAAATTTAAAAAATTCCAAAATATTGAAAAAAAAATTTTAAAAATAAAAAAAAATCAAGAATGATATAGTATGTTTTAGCATATCGAGACCTGATACCGGAGATTATAACTGTTCATGCTCTTTTATTCCGGTCCCGCAGCGTTCATCTTGTCCNGCATATCGAGACCTGATACCGGAGATTATAACTGTTCATGCTCTTTTATTCCGGTCCCGCAGCGTTCATCTTGTCCGCAATGTTGCATGTTGGTAACCTTTGACACCAATTGCCTTTGACCTTTGACCCCGGCAACATTTGACTTTAAAAACAAAACAAAAAAAATTATTAAAACTTTATTTTAAAAAATTACATTTTGAGAGGTTCTCCCAGCACCATGCCCACCACCTCCTCCACTCCCCTCACCAACACTCCCCCTTCCAATATATTTAACTGCCCAGTTGCCCCCACCAATTACTCACCTTTGTTCGGCCAATTAGTCTTATTCGCTCCACCCCCACCAATGTTTATCATTGACTAATTGCTCCACCAATGATTATTATTGGGCTAATTGTCCCACTCTCNTTACAGTATGAGGTTTTACAGTATGCTCGATATCTTGCTTTTCGATTCTAATATCTTCCTTTCGTTGAATGGGGTCGGTTTTGCAAAGCTGCGTTCGAGCCATATATGAAATTTTATTGGTGGCGTGTTCTTGTGAAGAACGTACAACGATGTTTTACCCCATTTGAGCTAAAAATGTGTAATAATTCTTCGAATACCCGCTCTAGTTGTGGAGTCATAGGTATATAGACTGTGTTGGAATGCAGTTTGGACCTTCACGAAGCCATTGTCATTAACTATGTCAGACTCTGCCACGATTCTTGGGCGTGATGGTCGCTGGCACGATGGTGGATAGTCATCCTGATCACTTAGTTTTGTGGAATTACACTCATGCGCTGCTGTGAAGGAGACTTTACACGACGGATTTTGGCTGGTGAAGGTCATACAGCTACGCAGGTTGTTTTGCATGGCTCTGAAAGTTGTGGACGTAGTGTTGGGAAACCACCAGGAATAAAAATGTTGAAAATCAATTTCTTAGTTATAATTTTTATTTTTATTTTTTGAGAAATTATCTGTTTTTTATTTATTATTAATAATTTTTTTAAGAATATTTCTGAATTTTTTGAATTTTTTTATTTTTCGGGTGTTTTCAAGGTCAAATATTACCGGAGTCAAAGGTCAAACGTCACCAGTGTGAAATTTTACCAACATCTAGTATGGCGGACAATATGGCCGCCGGGGGACGGGAATGACAGAGCATGGAGAGCTCCGATCTCTGGTCCCATGTCCCGATGTTCTAAGACATACTAAATTATTCTTGATTTTATTTTTAGATTTTTAGAATTATTATTTTCAATTTTTTTTGGGGGGGAGGGGTTTAAGGTTAAATGTTACCTGCGTCAAAGGTCAAAGGTTACCAACATCCAACATGGCGGACAAGTTGGCTGCCGGGGTACTGGAATGACAGAGCATGAACATCTCCTATCTCTGGTCCCAGGTCCATGTGTGTCAAAACATACTAAATAATTCTGCTTATATATGTATGTTAGGGCAATTCACTGGAAAATTTTTTTCTTTCGATGACAGCCCGAAGTTTGCATTGGCTCATTCTTAGCGGTGGCAACATTTATTATTTAATTTATAGAATAGCTGTACCTCAAACGTATAGACGTTTGTATTACTTGAACTATAAAATCTAAACAGTTGAAGCTGCTCCAAATTAGCTAATTGGACTCCATATCTTTTGAAACTGCCCCACATGAGTCAGTCAAGTTCTACTGATCGTTNTGCTCCAAATTAGCTAATTGGACTCCATATCTTTTGAAACTGCCCCACATGAGTCAGTCAAGTTCTACTGATCGTTTTAGTCGCTGGTATTCACTGACTAAACAGTGATCTCCTGCTTTTTTTTTTTTTTTTTTGCGAGTTGCATTGGCCTAACAGTAAAACCTTAGTGCATTCCGCTGATTTTAGAGTAGATTAACTGAATTTTCAGTACTATAATTCTACTGATCGTAGTCACTGTGATTCAGATTTAGCGCGTGACATACTGTAAAAAATTCAGTGTCAATAATGAAATCGAAAGGGAACAACAGCTTTAACCAATGAAACCTGTTCAAATGCGAAACTGGTTACTCACTGTGACAGCAACTAATAAATATTTCTACTTCAAGTTTACAAAGAATTGTGAAGCCAAGCTTAGAGTTTACCNCTCACTGTGACAGCAACTAATAAATATTTCTACTTCAAGTTTACAAAGAATTGTGAAGCCAAGCTTAGAGTTTACGAATTTTTACAACGCCATTTTACGTACACTTCCGAAATGTAGTTTGTGTCTGTGAATTTCACGTTCAGGTAAATTGAACCAGCTTTTCTTAATGTTAAAGGTCCGAGCCTTTTCCTAGAGAGTTTTACTCTCTGCCGCTTAAAGGATGAATAAAAGTAAAATCCCGGTACATATATATAACGTGCTCTTACAACACCAGACTAAGTGGCGAATTTTAAGAGGACTTTTCAAGACTCGCGTTACATTAGGAAGTTGTAAAGAATTCTTAANTCAAGACTCGCGTTACATTAGGAAGTTGTAAAGAATTCTTAAACAATGCGTCGTTTATAAGGTGAGTTTGCGTTCGAGTCACAAATACCGGCAAGCATATGTTGTCGCATTTATTAAGGTAAAAGTATTATAAATTATGTTATTTGAGTCTCCTGCTTCGTCTGAGACAAATCACGCTTATGAAGTAAGAGCAATTTATTATATCTGCATTGACTCAACGTCGCGATTGCTACTCCCTATGACGCCAAATGAGAGCGACAGTTTTCATATTCAATCTATGTCGATCCACTTTAAAGTGACTAGACGTATCTGACTTTGCCAAAAACAGAAGAATTTGGGACAATTAATACTTAAGAACGCTTTAATTCGCGTCTACTTTCAAGACTGGATTATTTTAAATTTTACATGTTATAGGTGTAAACAGTCTATTCGATGTTTCTTCATACTTTTTGAACCAAACCTTTCAAATTTCACACTATGTATGATGTGTTTGGTTGTTGGCTTTGTACGTCGTGTATTACAAGTTTTTCATACTTGTGTTAACATAAAAGTATGTTATGTTTGGTTAAATTGAACTTTGACTTATATTTTATCTCTAAATTGTAATATTTGATTTATAATTAATATGTATAACAACAGGGAGAAAATAGGAGTGTTGGTAATGCCTATTGAGAAATATTTCTTATGCAAAATATTATTGCACTGAGTGCGCACGAATGTGGTGCGCTGTCCCTCCGGTGCAAATTTATAGACTCAGTTTGCATGAGGCGGAGGAATATCCTGGAAGTAGAACTTTAGCAGGGCTTCAGAAAAGTGCGAAGTAATCGTGAATGGACTATATTCATGAATCGCCGTTTTTCTCTTTTGGAAAAAAACAAAATCACGACTGGTTCAATCATGANCGTGAATGGACTATATTCATGAATCGCCGTTTTTCTCTTTTGGAAAAAAACAAAATCACGACTGGTTCAATCATGAGGGGAAAAAATGACTTTTTCGCAAACGCATGTGGCCAGTATCTTAGTAAAAACCAATGCGCATGTAAAATTTCAATATTTTTCGTGAAATTTCATATATCTGCAAAACGTTGTGTCGGAACATTAATTTCTAAGACATTGTTTCGCTTATATTACAAGATTTTGATTTCTTGTTAATTCAATGTTTTGTGGAAAACATCCTCAAATTTCCTTAAAAATGTATGCTGTCCTTGCAATTTTCACATTATGAAACGATGCCGTGCTAATCTTCGCAAGCGTTTACACACTCGAGCAGAGGTCGTTCGTTCATTGGCTGCTGCCCCAGACTGAACTTATTCNCTAATCTTCGCAAGCGTTTACACACTCGAGCAGAGGTCGTTCGTTCATTGGCTGCTGCCCCAGACTGAACTTATTATTCTGGTACACTCGGTCACACAGAATCGAGCCACCCCAGTGATGAGTGTTCGCTATTGGCTCAGAGTACTGCAGGTCCGTGACGCTTGAGAAACTGATCTGATATTTGATAATGCTACTTAATTATTACGCGAAATGTTACGGTCTCAATTTGTTTTACCTTGCCCTGCTAGAAAAACTTGAAAACTAAACTATTTAATTATAGTTGTTGCTATTGACATAACAGAAGATAGAAAATAAATTTAAAAGTTATCACAAAGTGTTATAACATATATCCTTACTTTCACGTTGTTCAATTTATTGTCAATGTCGATTACAGCAATCCAGTTGCAGGAAAGAATATTTTTTTCTCAATTGAGATCGTGTAATGTTTTGGTAAACGCTGAACTCGTGGCGAGCATGCTTCTTGTACAGTTTAAAATGTGCGAATCCGCATATTATAGTCAATCGATGGTTACTTACAACTTTTCTGAAGCGCAGCTCAAGTTCTGCTTCCAGGATATTCCTCCGCCTCCTACAAGCAAAATTTAACCAAGTCTAGAAAATTACACCAGAGGAACGTTGCACCAAATTCGTACGTACTTAGTGTAATAATATTTAGCATAAGAACTGTTTCTTACTAGGCATTACCAACACGCCTGTCTTCTCTTTTTTTTAATCATATCAATAATAAAACTAATATTTTAATTAACATATAAAATATAAGTAAAATATCAATTTTATCAAAANTTTTAATCATATCAATAATAAAACTAATATTTTAATTAACATATAAAATATAAGTAAAATATCAATTTTATCAAAAATAAGGTACCTTTATTTAACTTATTTTTAAGTGTGAAGATGTCGCGAATAGACTATAGAAACACATTTCGGTTCCAAACAATTTTACTTTTTCACTTCACTGGCTCATGAATAAAATTATCAGGCCCACGACAATATAAGTTGTACATAAGGTGGAAGGATACAAATGAGGAGAGAAATAAATCCAAGCAGGGGTTTCAGAAATTCTCAAAATAACCGTGACCAGCCTATAAATCTATTAACAATCAATAAATTCTCAACAAAACACCTGGCACTACTTCCTTGCAGTGCACAGTGTCTGTCATATTATGATTTCTGCGCATCACTTCCTCGATCATGGACAGGGAAACTAAACGTTCGAAGAGCCCACCCACTCCCCCCACAATACGTCAAATTCGCTGATTGGATGGGATGGTAAACCTGGAGGTGCGTCGAAATACCTGCCAGTTCTCTACACTCTAGTAGGAGCTTATACCTAAATGGGTAGAGGCCCGGGTTCATCTTGCAGCAGGCTTAAAATCCATAGTCCTATATATATTGTGACCCTTTTGGGTTATTCATTGGTCGTTGTCTTTGAGTGAGGAACATTTCCCTCTGGAGNAGTCCTATATATATTGTGACCCTTTTGGGTTATTCATTGGTCGTTGTCTTTGAGTGAGGAACATTTCCCTCTGGAGGGAGCTGAAAATGATTCGGTGACTCCGTTGTGTCTTAAGTTCTCCTAGCAGTGTCATCGTAAATGTGGACCAATCATGAAGCCGGAAACAAAGTACAAATGTTTGAAGTCCATCCTGCCATCAAAAAAAGGCCTAGTGGAATTCCCGGACCTCCACACATGGTTATTCGGGGCTAAGCTCACCTTTATTCATGGGCAATGTATGTTAATAACAAAAACACTCATATTTAAGTCTTACTTGAAACAATTGACCTGATAACTATATGGTAACTTCAACATTTCAGGTTCAATATTTCCGCATGNTTTAAGTCTTACTTGAAACAATTGACCTGATAACTATATGGTAACTTCAACATTTCAGGTTCAATATTTCCGCATGCAAATTTCCTTTGAGATCTTGTTAATAAGAACAGGAGATTTTTGTGAAATATTTTCGATGTGGCTGGACTGCAATATCCTAGGCTGCACCTCTGTATTTTTTTTTGGCCATGTATTTTTGTGAAAAGACTTTTCATATTTTGAACGGGCCAGTCAAAATATGACACACCGGCACCAAACATCAGTGGTTCACGGCCAGACATCTAAGATGCTCATCTATTAAAATAGTGCACTTGCTAAAGAGGATTTCAGCCATATGGTTTTGAAACATAAGTACTTGGAATTTTTTCGACGGTAAACACGAACTCCTAATTGTATGCTTGATGCTCATGTGAAACAGCAGTGATGCTGATCTCTCACTTCTTGTGGTTCTCTAGGCCAACGGTAAAAATATCGCGTTCCATTGTCGTGTCTTCGTGTGTCCTAGCAAAAAAAGAGAAATTTACACTGACAGATGTGTCGGTTAATGCAGAACATGTACTCCATATATAAGTATATAATCGTTAATTGAGCCTGCCAATATGTCGGAAACAATGATACATTCATGATTGTTATTAATGAATTCCTGGTCCTACACATTGCAAATGCTGCTGTTTTTGTAATGGGGTATAACT
>NQII01008178.1:4110-45993 GCA_002778355.1 Clitarchus hookeri
ATTTGTAAGCGATAAATTAATAATTACGTTAAAACTTTGGAACTATTTACTCTCTTTGTGCTGGCAACCTGACGGCATAACTGTATCCGCGCTCGCCGCTGCTTGTAATGTTATATGCATGTAGCTAACGGCTAGGGTGTTTTTTCAAATGTTGATTTTCAAAAGTTTCTTCCCGTCGTGAACCGACTATATCGGCATGTACCGAATGACATTGATCATTCCTGCAAAGCATGTTAATTGTCATATTTATTTATTTTTGTTTTATTTTTCAATGTTTTTGTATTAAAAATAGTTTTCATATAAAGTAGGGGAATTTTAAAATAAATAAAACCCAACATATATATTTTTTAAACTGATTTGAATTGGCAATATACAAAAAAAACACATGTTTATTAATTGCAATCATCTGTGTTCACCATTCGACGTCCGCATCGTCGACCCAGAAATTATAGTAGGCTGAGAAAATCCACCACTTAGCATACAACCATCCATTATGCCCTTTCACAACCTTCTCGAACCTTGAAACTGACGATACTCGAAGAAGAATAAACATTTCTAGTGTGTGAACAGTTATACTTATTTACTCTCAGCTGCTATCACAACATTATTTTGACGGTCTTATCTCGGAAATTGTACGATACAAGCTGGTCGTGAAGTATCAGGCAGAATGCGTACGTGTTTTCAGGTATATTTCCATGTGTCGTGAATTCGATCCTGCAGCCGATTACATTGGAGGTAATACGCTCGTCCTGTTTACTCACATTGAATACCATCAGCGGGGTCAAACTCTTGAAAGCATCATGGCTCAATATCGTGGATTGAGGGCGTCATAATATGCATTTTTTAATTGTTCATAAATATGATATCCCAGCAGAAACTTGCTATTTTCAAAGTTCATGTCAACGTACGAATAGCTTTCGCAATTCAAAAATATTTTCGCATTTTATATTTTACATGTGTCAAACTACGAACGACTCACTCTCACATTGCGCTGTCTTCCGGTCTGTAGCCCAACGATGATATACCGCGGTTTCTCAGAAGCAAAGCTGAACTTCACCATCCAGTTGATCTGCTGGCTTGCTGGCGAATCCAGGGTATGTCTCGAGAGCTCCACGACCTGAAAGCCACATAGATGTTTTTGCCATCTTTCATATTCTCTAGCATCTTTCTACGCTCAGCAGTGCTGAACTGCACATAAGGCAGCGTGTTTTCGATATACTGTAGTTTCAGTTCCACTGTATCCAGGTGTTCTCCCGTACCCACGATGGTGTCCGCATGCGTATTAGCTAAAAGGAGCACCAGTTCCTACTTAGATTTGAAGATAATTTGTTGGTAGTATTCGGCAAATTCCAATAGCAGGGAAAGCGGGATGCACACTTCGATCTTGCCCCCAGAGTGTATAGGAACACTGTAGTCATCTTCGATTCCCCAGCCTGCCATCTTGACCGCAGACAGCTCATTCAGCGTGAGTGAAATATCATTTTCGATTGTTGAGGTTATGCCCACATCTCGCAAATGGTTCACCTCGACACTGTTGATGAAATACGTGATACGATCGATCAGATGAAGAATTCCATTGCTTGTTATTTTCTTCGATGCCGAGTTGGTTCCCTCTTCTTTTGTTAGAATCTCCTTAATTTGCAGGCAAGACCGGCAAGGAAGAGAGCAGATATCTTAATAATTGACTTTGAAGCCGAGACTTCGGAAATCGCCAGGTCAAAGTAATTATAACAACCAAACACGTAGTTTAGTATAATCTTGCTTTAGTATTCAAATATTTAAAATACAATTTGAGAAACATTTAGCAAGTGTGCCAATACTTCTTCTAACAGTGTCCATCATCTGCTGGGCCGAGTCCTAAATAATAATTCTTCTGTGCAAGAAGACAATGACTTTTTATATTGCCATCAAAATGTTCACCGAAAGGAAGCGAGCAGCAACATTATCCGTCCCTTGAACTACACATTACCGGCAGTACCGGCAGTACCCGGCAGTACCCGGCAGTACCACCTTAGTCTATTGATATAAATTAGCTGCTGGCTGGCACTGAGTTTCGTTTTATTACATAAAGTTAACGTCTAGCAGTGACTTATCTTCCAGTTGTCGGTTACTGATGATAAACCAGTCACTAGCTGTTCCAACAGGAGACTGGGGAGAGATAAAATGGCGCCGGGTCTGGAATGCATGTTAGAAAAATGTCCATGACAATTATTTACGTTATACGTATAGTACCTTTGATTTGCAGTACTCCCCTGTCTTATAATAGACCGTGAAAAACACACGTGGCACTGCAGTGGCGCTGTGAATGCCAAATTGCAAACTAATGCTGTTTTGCGAATAAAAAAAGCGTAGTTTACATGTTAGCGAGTATTTAAAGAATAAAAGGAATTGTTAAGTAGTTTATATCCTAATGTTATTCTACAAATTGCTACATTCCTCATATAATATTTCACTGATAAGTGGTATTTTTGGAATGCAGGAAATAACCACTTTTTTTTAGTTAAATTTTTACACATCGTGCTTGCTTTGAGAAATAAGTTATGTTGAATCAAACAGAGTGTGTTTGGCGCAACCAAATTAATTGTTTGTATAGGGGCAAATAAATATTTTGTGGTTGAAACCAAATTATTTGGTTGATATTGTTTGATTGCTACAAACGAATATTTGATTGGTAAAACAAAAGATTTGTTCGGCTCTACGTACATTAAACAGTTTCGTTTAATATAAAAGAACTGATGAGATGAAAGCAGGGGATCTGAACCCACATCAGCTGCGACGAGCGCTACGCTTGGGCAACCTCGGCTACAAGTGACTGCTGGCAAAAAGAGTGATGTTTTTAAATACATACATTTAAAATACTCTACACCGTGTAAAAATAAATGTTTAAAGTTTTACATCTTTCCTTTTTGTTCCCCGTTGAACAAACGAACAAACACTGTTACAATTCTAACTGTCACAACATTTACAAACAATCTCTTGAGCTGTATTTTCGAACGAAGGCAAACAAATGAGTGGCCAAACAAATATAGGTATACAGGTGATTCAACCAAGTCGTTTGTTGACAGTCTAATTTCTTTCGGCCCAACACAGAGGCAATGTTAATGCAATCGTGTAATTTGTTAGAGAAACAAAATTAATTGGTGGTTTTTAAATTTTTGTGTACTGAACGACATTTTATTTTGGGACAACTAAATATAATTCATATAAAAGGGCGCACCGATTGCAAAAATTCAAATTTAAACAAAGACGTTCATCATCGTTGACAACGTAACTTCAACAGTTGAACTGGAGCAGGGAAATGCAATGTCGCCGACATGCGCTGAAGACGTACATCGGTCTACATCATCTTTAGTCTATGCTCCAGTAACTCCAACAGTCACGGAAATCTCGACTTCTTCCGTTAATCCAGCGACTCTTGAACGAGTGACGTAATGTAAAACGTATCTTTCAGTCCGTGTCGTCTCAATAACGAGAAAAATGCCCCACCAATAAGCTCCTCCGACTCCCGACAATAGCGAAATTTTCTCCTCGATTCTGGCAGTCCCGTTTATTCCATTTCAGTGGTAATTTGACAAATTGATATTAGTACAGTTTGATGTACATCTGCAAAATAACTTCGTGACAGCATTTACACTTACTGTACAATGTTAACACTTTGATGTTTACTCATGTTTAGTGGCAGCAACGACAAGCTAGAAGTTAATCGTAAGTTTGTTTGTACGCTCCACTACGGGTACACCAAGTCTATTGGTTTTGCATTCCCACTTACCAGCGTTCCATTGGCACAAAATTACACCGACCATGATAAGCAATCTTAGAAGTCTCATTATTGGCTAGCCATCAGCCAATGATTAAAAGTAGTCGGCTCGACTGCGACCCAATTACTATAACATTACACTATAAAAAGTTCACAATAACCATTTTAATTAACAAAAAAAATTAAATATTTTGTTTTAGAAAATTAAAAAAGATGTTTTATAGTTTATAAATAAGATGTTCATAAAAACTAGCGAAGAAAGTTAATCATAACCGTGGGAGTTTTGTCTTCAAGAGCAGATAACTTGTCATAATACCGGGCAATATTTCAAAGAGGTAATATTTAATTTATGTGTGGAGGACTTTTCGTGGGCTTGGCCGTCGACGTGGGCAAGGATTTACCATGTAACTGGATGCCATGTGTGGCCAACCCCGTTTATGTGTTTCAACGAAGCTATAAAAGGCGACTTCTCACAAAAAAAGTGGTGGCTTGGCACCGGTGATGCAATATATTTCCCTTCTACGATTGTTAAAATATTCTTACAAGTTGGGATAATATTTTTCTAACCACTACGCGCATGCGCAAATTTGAATTACCTCTCTACGACGGTCATAACTGCAATTATGTCCTAATTATATCTTATTTCTAGAGAACTGCCAATTTTGCGCTGTTATTTCATGACATGCTGTAATCCATTGTCCTACACACGTATGCGAACACAACCCATGATTTTATTAGCAGTGTGCCTTTGTAAGAAATCACTTACGTGTGCGACCGGGTTACAAGAGATTGGTCACACTACGGTTGAAAGTTTATAATTGGCTAGAAGGGTCCCTCAGGCGTGCCACGTCGGCCAATGGCGGCGCGAGCCCTAGGCAGGTTGTACTTGGCGTTAAAGCTGTGCGCATTCCCTAGGAAACTCTTCCGAACCTACTTTGGGTGTAATCTATCTTTCTGCTGNACTTGGCGTTAAAGCTGTGCGCATTCCCTAGGAAACTCTTCCGAACCTACTTTGGGTGTAATCTATCTTTCTGCTGATATCAATCAGAATTTCATGTATTCAATTATAATTTCAAGAATTAAATCTTAATATAATGTATTAAATTGTAATTTCATGCATTTTACATTAAACTCTGTAGTGGCCACTGGCTCGGGACAACGTTAACTAAAATATTTTTTATGATGTGTTCATCGTAAAAAAAAACATTTCCCATAACGATGATGTTTCATAAGGATTTGAGGGATTAANATTTTTTATGATGTGTTCATCGTAAAAAAAAACATTTCCCATAACGATGATGTTTCATAAGGATTTGAGGGATTACAAAATTACATTCCAACGAAATCACTGAACGTACAGTAATGAAACAGTGCAAAATTAATGTGGAACTGAAAAAAATTTTCTTTACACCTACAAATATTAAATGTGTGCACGGCGGGCGAGACAGCATATATACACACGATAGTCTAGCTCTTGCCACACTCGCATCAACATGGGCCAGTCGATAGTGCCTACCGCTGCTACGATCCGCTCTCTTAGCTCTGCGATGCGATATTACGCGGCAACGGTGGGGCGTATACCCAATCTTCGATGTAACACCATAAAAACGAGTCACGCGTTGTGAGGTCCGGTGATGTTGAGGGCCCCAGCATAAGGTGCTGACTACGTGGTGCGAAATTCGAAAACACAGAATGATTTCTCAGCACGTGTAGAAGCCATTGCAGAATACTAAGGAATGTGAGCTGAACAACACACAGGCGTCACTGTGAGCGACGTCTAGTGGCAGGACTGTGAACTCGAGGCGTAGCACAACATACAAACAAACTGTTGCGTTACTAGGTCATTCTAACTGTTGTCATCAATGTACGTTACGTGGTTTAGTTGCAATACATTTCTGTAATCCTTCAAATCTTTATGAAACATGCTGTGTGTGCCACAGTTCATACTGGCATGCACCCACCAGGCTAAGTTAGCAGATAATTAATAAAAATAGTTCAAAGGCTTAACGTTGTGTTGGGAAGTGAAATCTGTTAATTTATCGCTACTGAAGATAGTCATTTTTTGTTTAGACGCATAAGAGCACGAATTTACATATTGCTTATACATTTTCTTTAGTAAAAAAATTCAGTTTCACTTAGGTGACGTATGAATAAAGTGGTCCATGGTCCATGACAATATTGATTCTACATTCAATGAAACGATACAAAATGACATCCTAAGAGAGGGTTTTAGAAAAGTATTAGGCTTCATTAACCGTGCACAGCCTATATTTATTCATCCCCTTTANACATCCTAAGAGAGGGTTTTAGAAAAGTATTAGGCTTCATTAACCGTGCACAGCCTATATTTATTCATCCCCTTTAAAAAATTTTCCTGAGTGTACCCGTTTACTCACGGCATGCTGCAGAATACGTCAAATCCCATTCGATGCTGTTCGCAGACAGAAACTTGTACACAAATAAGGAGATAGGGACCAGCGTAGCTGAGCGGTTAGCCTGCTCACCTCCCACCAAGGCGAACCGGGTTCAATCCCCGGCCGGGTCACTTCCGGATTTTCGCATGTGGGGATCGTGCCGGACAATCCCGCTGGAGGGGCGGGTTTTCTCGGGTATCTCCCGTTTCCTCCGCCCTTTCGTTCTGGCGCTGCTCCATACTCACCTCAATCACCTTCATCGGCTCTCAAGATCTCGCTGTTGAGAGCAGCTCAAATCTCTTCACACACTCACTCAATAAGGACATACTTTTTTCCGTAGGTAACCGTATTGTCAGCAGGTGATACGTAAGAATGTACAAGTGGCTGCTGGGTGCACAGTAGAGGTAGAAACTCCTCTCACAGGCTGCATTGTGTAAGTTTATATTGGGTTTTAAAAAGTACTTTTAACACTAAAAATTCCTTCCGTTGCAATTTAAATAAAAATTAAGAAAAACGTTAAATGCTGTTCACGATAAAGTGAGCACTTTTGAAATCAACCTTTGAAAAATTTCGCTCCCCCGCTTGGGTGTATTTTAATCGACACAGTGATCGGCATGCGCCCAGTAAAATTGGTAACAACGAAGGGAAAGTAGTTCCATGTTTTAACGTTCAATTAAAACTGTCATGGAAACATTTCTAAATACTGAAATAATTACTTTTGCTTTCTGNGTTCCATGTTTTAACGTTCAATTAAAACTGTCATGGAAACATTTCTAAATACTGAAATAATTACTTTTGCTTTCTGATTTTTTAAAATGCATCTAAGTGTAAGAATAAACAAATTTGTAAGATATTATTTTTTCTAATAATTTCACAGTTGAACATGACCGACGCATGAAAGAAGTTGCCAGGCCCTTGGAAATGTTAGTTGTACATATGGTGGAAGGTACACAATGTGCAAACAAGTAGATTTTAAGCAGGGCTGTCAAAAGTGCCCAGTTTAAGGTGAACAGTCTTTAATGGGTTTAATTAGAGCCGTGATCCANATTTTAAGCAGGGCTGTCAAAAGTGCCCAGTTTAAGGTGAACAGTCTTTAATGGGTTTAATTAGAGCCGTGATCCAAAATGGACTGTTACGAACATCACACGCGGGAGAGGAGGAAATGTAGAGACGGGGCTCGTCGTGGTCCGGGAGAAGCAGCGACTTGTCATCGCGTTAACAGTGTCGATCTCAGGTCAACCCTGGCGCTGAGGACCACAAAACCTCAATTAACGCCGGGTGACCCCGCACCCCGNCCTGCCCACGTGGGCAGTGTGTGTGTGCGTGTACGCGCGCCCCACTCCACCACAGAGTGATTGGTCCCGTGGTGTAGGGGAAGGGAAGGTTTATATTTGACACCAGGAATGCGGTTGTGCCTCAGCATCTCCCCCACACCTCCTCCACAATCTTCACAATCCACTCTTCCTACACACCTCTCTCATTGGTTCCCCTTACCCATCCGCCCCTCCCCCCTCCAGGAGATACGACAGATACCAATAATCAGTGTTTGCTTTGATGCGTCTTGGTGCGCGAAAGCACAGCGCTGTCGAGGTGCCTCACGAGCTCGTCTAAAAGACGATTTGTCCCCGGCGTCCGCCCAACACCGACTAGTTGATGTTGGTCTACCTCGGTGGGCTTCTTGCGACTTTGCCAACTGAACGGACACTCACCTGACAACACTCTCAAGACCTCGTTGTTAAGAGCCGCCCAAATGTCTCCACTCTCTCCTCACCTGATAGAGCGTTCGACGGGAGAGGGGATCTAAGAACACTGCATGTTTTTTTCTGCTGTAATATGACCAGTTATTAACTACAGGAATAACCAAAAAGTATGCTTTCTCTATGTAAATAGTATTCTAGAGGTTACAAGGTTCCTGTTTTTTTCCCCCGCTGCGTTGATTAGTGGTGCTGTTCGCAAAAAAAGTATAAAAAGGGAAATTTTTTTAAACACAAAATTTGTCATTTGAAACTACGAACGCAAATTTTGGATTGGATATTGGTAGCTTTTGCAAATCTTTTTGGTGGTATTCCTCGATAAAAAATGCTGCACCGTTGTTGTGAATGGGCAAACGTATTCTGAAATACTGCGCAGATGATGGCACTGTTGTACCTAAACAAGAAGAATCTGTCTACTTTCTTGAGAAAATTCCAACTCTGGACTTCACGGGAATCGTGAATAAATTCATTATTCATTAAATAAATATGCAAATATAACTTACTTTGTCGTTAATCTCCAACTTTCGAACTCACAAGTATTTGATTTATATGCAGGTGAGGCAAGAAAGTGTATTTTTAAATTGTACGTGTATTGATACTGATAATACAGTGATATGTGGATTATCTCCAAGTACTCCACCTTTATTCCTCGTCTTCGTATTGTACTCATCCGTCCCTTTACACTACCGTTCTTCCAGGTTGTTGTCTTCAAGTTTAAGGCAAACGACTTGATTTATGTATACTCATTAACATAAAAATCTGCGTATCACATAAACAAATTCAATAATGGTGAACGACGGTAAGAAGGGCACATCAATGAAAAATATTTAAGTTTCATGCGATGACATACACATACGCCGCACGGTAGCACTGACAATTTTCTTCGACTGTGGTATGTAAATGGTACTCAGGAAAGCACACGTGATGTGAAAAAAAAATAAAAAAAGGTAATTGCTCGTTGAGGTTAATGAATGATTGGAATGCCAAGAAGACACCCGGAAAAAATATGTATTTACGAACGAGATTTTCAGAAAGTCAGGATAATACTATTATAAGAAGCATGGTGGAAGGTAAGCAGTATTTCCCATTAATTGCAACATCCTTTATTTACAACATATTTTATCGGGAGCATTGGGCACCTGGAATTAGCAACAAATGGCGTACAGTTCTGGACGATCCCCAACANTGATGTGAAAAAAAAATAAAAAAAGGTAATTGCTCGTTGAGGTTAATGAATGATTGGAATGCCAAGAAGACACCCTGAAAAATATGTATTTACGAACGAGATTTTCAGAAAGTCAGGATAATACTATTATAAGAAGCATGGTGGAAGGTAAGCAGTATTTCCCATTAATTGCAACATCCTGATTTCACAACATATTTTATCGGGAGCATTGGGCACCTGGAATTAGCAACAAATGGCGTACAGTTCTGGACGATCCCCAACANACAACATATTTTATCGGGAGCATTGGGCACCTGGAATTAGCAACAAATGGCGTACAGTTCTGGACGATCCCCAACAATCATCAGGAGGGTACTGTGATTTCCAGAGAGGCGGAATCAGAGACAATGCTTTCCTTATGCACTATCCGGCGATGTGTGGCAGCTTCACTAAAGGACCAGATCTTCACCAGAAGCATTTCTAAACTTCTAGCACGGGCAAGCTTGTTTCCGAAGAACATCAAGTGTTCTAATATTAAAAATTCAACATAGTTATCTTCCTTAGAAGAGGTATCTGCACAAGGGAACGTGGAGTGACATGGGCAAAATGGGATATCTCTTCAGGCTTGGAAGACATTCACATGCTTGAGGTGCTGTGACAGTACCATGTCTTAGTTATTTGAGAGTGGTGACACGGCACAGTTCCCGGGAAAGGGCAGTTTAAACACCAATACATAGTATGTCCAGGTGACTTACTGGCTCTAACCGTCACCCATGAACGTAAGAAAACAGTGGCCTCTCACTTCATACTGTCCCTATGCGCCCATGCTTCCTCATGATGGGGTAAGGATATCTGCCTTGCGGCTGGACCGAATACATTGCACCAAGGCTCGGTCATCTGGCCAGACGTTGGAGCACTTAAAAGCCCAGGCCATTTGGGGTCCAGTAAGGGCATTTTAATGCGGAGAAATCCCCATGTATGGAAAAGGTAAGGACTTGCGATAACGGGATTGCCGCAAGCTGACTAGATGACTGATCGTCACGTATTGGGTGCAAGTATTGTACCACAATAATTCAGCGCAAATGCCGGGTGAAACTGTAAATGCTGCACGTGACTTTGTCTGCAAGTGGGCAGCCGGTCCGTAATGGGCGTATGGCCTGTGTCCAGTTGGACTATTCCTGGCTGCAGTGGGCGAGATTGCACCGCCTGTAGATCTAGGATTGGCTGATTCTACTAGTCCAGGCGTTTGGCCACTATGCGATCGAGTGATTAGTAAGTACTACCATAGGTTTGGCCACCTTAGAGGTTATCTAGAGTGACCAGTCCATAGACGTTGGACTTGTGGCGTTAAGTATTAACTCGGAATGCTAGAGGAAATCATGAGGGAATCCTATTCCCATTGAGTGGCCGACGCGTTTAGCNCGTTAAGTATTAACTCGGAATGCTAGAGGAAATCATGAGGGAATCCTATTCCCATTGAGTGGCCGACGCGTTTAGTCGTGGGGATGCTCCAATGATGTCCTGTAGAGACACCAGGGGCCCGTTTCACGAAGGTACAAGTCTTGTAAGTAATAATTGCACAAATTAAGCGCTTGTAATTACAAGGTGTTAGTAACAGGCGTTTCACAGATATTTCCAAGAGTTGTCATGAACAAGTAAAGAAAATTGACAGAAGTCAACAACATAGTTATGGACATAATTGTGCGTGACAACCACATTATCTCCAGTTTAAATGTTCCAGAGACTTGGGAGAAGAAGCCCCAGTGTTTTCCCGGACCCCTCAGTGTTAGTGAAGAAAATACCCACAGCATAACGTTGGACATTGGCTGTGATGTTCAAAACTGTACAGACATAACCTCACCTAACCTAAACAGTGGACCAAACGATTCAAATGAAAGAAACAGCAGTGGTACCGCGTTTTAAGGAGAGAAAAGAAAAAGAAAACCCTTGTATTCAGTTGATGACATATTTGGAACTAAAGAAGAAAAAATCATGCTGCAAAAGGAATTATTAAAAAAGGAAAGTTCTTTAAAATATTTACAAAATTTAAAATTTTAACAGGAACTTAAAATACCTACTTTAATTTCACAGCATGTCATCCTTGTATGACTTACATATTAAATGTAGAAGACTCAATTATTGAAAATGTAATCAACATACAGAGTGATGATAGTGTTCAGCATACAACAATAAACAGCTAGGTTTTGTTTCCGTTACATTCTCACAACAGAAAATGTGAAAATCATTAGCAGACTGTGTATTAAACAAAAATATTTTTTCCTCATAAATATCTATGTTTTTGCAATACATAACATTTTAGTTACATGTACAGAGTAATTATGTACATAAACAATATTTTGTTTGCATTCAACTGATATGAAAATTACAGTTGTTTTACAATTTGATGCATCTGGTAAAATGAGATGTTTCTGAAATAATTTCTTAGTTCTTGCTGTCGATTCCTTGCATTCTGAGGAACATGCTGGGCAACTTCGGGAATGTCATTTTCCCCAGGTTCGTCTTCAACTCCACGAGCATTTACATTTTCCTCCTCCCAGCAAATGTTATACAGTAATGCACAACATTTGAGAATCGTGCCGGACGAGCACGTTGGCCGGCGGGTTTTCTCGGTGATCTCCCGTTTCTCCCGCCCTTTCATTCCAGCATTGTTCCATACTCCCCTCGATCACTCTCACCGGCTCTCAAGACCTCGCTTTTAAGAGCCACCCAAATCTCTTCACTCACTCACAACATTTGAATCCATTGTATGCGTCGATAGGCGAAAAAACGGAGATGGTTGAGGTATGGAAATTTCTCCTTCACTATTCCCATAGTATTCACAACTAATCTCATGGTTCCTTNCGTTAAGTATTAACTCGGAATGCTAGAGGAAATCATGAGGGAATCCTATTCCCATTGAGTGGCCGACGCGTTTAGCCGTGGGGATGCTCCAATGATGTCCTGTAGAGACACCAGGGACGTTTCACGAAGGTACAAGTCTTGTAAGTAATAATTGCACAAATTAAGCGCTTGTAATTACAAGGTGTTAGTAACAGGCGTTTCACAGATATTTCCAAGAGTTGTCATGAACAAGTAAAGAAAATTGACAGAAGTCAACAACATAGTTCTGGACATAATTGTGCGTGACAACCGCATTATCTCCAGTTTAAATGTTCCAGAGACTTGGGAGAAGAAGCCCCAGTGTTTTCCCGAACCCCTCAGTGTTAGTGAAGAAAATACCCACAGCATAACGTTGGACATTGGCTGTGATGTTCAAAACTGTACAGACATAACCTCACCTAACCTAAACAGTGGACCAAACGATTCAAATGAAAGAAACAGCAGTGGTACCGCGTTTTAAGGAGAGAAAAGAAAAAGAAAACCCTTGTATTCAGTTGATGACATATTTGGAACTAAAGAAGAAAAAAATCATGCTGCAAAAGGAATTATTAAAAAAGGAAAGTTCTTTAAAATATTTACAAAATTTAAAATTTTAACAGGAACTTAAAATACCTACTTTAATTTCACAGCATGTCATCCTTGTATGACTTACATATTAAATGTAGAAGACTCAATTATTGAAAATGTAATCAACATACAGAGTGATGATAGTGTTCAGCATACAACAATAAACAGCTAGGTTTTGTTTCCGTTACATTCTCACAACAGAAAATGTGAAAATCATTAGCAGACTGTGTATTAAACAAAAATATTTTTTCCTCATAAATATCTATGTTTTTGCAATACATAACATTTTAGTTACATGTACAGAGTAATTATGTACATAAACAATATTTTGTTTGCATTCAACTGATATGAAAATTACAGTTGTTTTACAATTTGATGCATCTGGTAAAATGAGATGTTTCTGAAATAATTTCTTAGTTCTTGCTGTCGATTCCTTGCATTCTGAGGAACATGCTGGGCAACTTCGGGAATGTCATTTTCCCCAGGTTCGTCTTCAACTACACGAGCATTTACATTTTCCTCCTCCCAGCAAATGTTATACAGTAATGCACAACATTTGAGAATCGTGCCGGACGAGCACGTTGGCCGGCGGGTTTTCTCGGTGATCTCCCGTTTCTCCCGCCCTTTCATTCCAGCATTGCCCCATACTCCCCTCGATCCCTCTCACCGGCTCTCAAGACCTCGCTTTTAAGAGCCACCCAAATCTCTTCACTCACTCACAACATTTGAATCCATTTTATGCGTCGATAGGCGATAAACGGAGATGGTTGAGGTATGGAAATTTCTCCTTCACTATTCCCATAGTATTCACAACTAATCTCATGGTTCCTTNAAACGGAGATGGTTGAGGTATGGAAATTTCTCCTTCACTATTCCCATAGTATTCACAACTAATCTCATGGTTCCTTTTTGTACTGTATTGAAAGCAGCAACTCCGCGAATATCATTCACTTGTGTAATGAGCCATCGAGTAATTGGTAACTAGAATCACCTAGGATTATTACTTTTGGGATCGGCCGCCAACCTCCTTCCATCCTTCTGAAACTTCCTTAACACTGTTGCATCATGTACGCTCCCTGGCCAATTACCACTAACTTAATACATTTCCAAATTTGGGCCACAGACAATCATACAGTTGATTGGATGGTTTCCATTTCGATCGACAAAGACAGGCTCATTTTCTGTTGGTGCATATATTTTTTACTAATGTGCCATCTACACATCCTGTAACTTGAAGAAATCCTGCCACTGCAAAAAAAAACCTACTCATACATGTACTATGTTTCTGGGCCAGGCCACAACTTTAGGGGATTTAATTTGATTTACTGCTGCACAACATTCTTCACGCATCTGCATACACTAGCATTAATCACCTCATGTGCATCTAAAATGACATGGTATTGTCCTCCATTGCGAAGCGAAAGTAAAGCTGTGCTCAGTTGCAATCTTGGTGACCGCGCATGAGACCAATCAGTGGAATGAAATAGCTTATGTCTGAATTCAAGAAGAAGTTGTTCCATTTTTACAGATGTCATTCTAAAACGTTCATTCAAATCTTACACTGATTTAAAATGTGAGTTTATTCTCTGCCTGAAGGTTCTCCAACGCCTTTGAAATTGCTCCACCAACACATTTCTATCTTCTGAAGAAGAAGAATTAGATCACTTCACTATACAAATTAACGTTTCTGATTCACTTGCAAAGCTGTCTACCTACCGTCTGAGAATTGTAAAAATTATTGGTTGTAAACAAATGTCAGCTACAAGTTAGAGGCACGAAGATGTTAGAAACAGGTCATTCACTCGTAAACTTGTCAAAATGAACTGTACTTACAAGTGTTGACTTATTCGTTTGTGAAACAATNAAACAGGTCATTCACTCGTAAACTTGTCAAAATGAACTGTACTTACAAGTGTTGACTTATTCGTTTGTGAAACAATATGTTTTACTATTAATTATAAACTTGTAAGAATTTACTTTTTCCGAATAAACTTGTGTCTTGGTGAAACGGGCTCCAGGAGTTTGGATAAAACTCCAGACACGCGGGCTGAGTACGAGGATCTCAGTGTTTGAGGAAGGGTACCGCAGCTCGCGGTGTTGTATCAAAACCAGGCATTGACTTGGTCAACGGCGGCACGAGAGATGGGACACCTCCGTTGACAGGAAGTGATCTCTGTTCCCCGCCGAGTGCGCGGTCGACCCACGGTAAATCATAGTGCCTACGAGCAAAGCATTACAAATAATAACATTACGGTTTGGTAGGCTCTGTTATGATGTCAGTATTTAGAAGCCAGTTTACCTAATTTTATACTCAGCAGAAATCAGCTATCGTGCAGGATTGGCCTAAAGTCACAGTAGTTGAGCGTTTTGCTGAGCTCTCGACTCTAATTTGTTCTGCAAGATTATATTCTGCATCTCTACGATCGTCTCCAAGCGAAAGTTGCGGCTTGCATGGTTACTGATGGAGTGTACTCTGAGTAGTAAAGTAGTCATCTGGTAAACCCTTCACATTCTACACACACAAATATGCCCTTCACACTATACACACACAAATATGCTCTTCACGCTCTACACACTCAAATATGCCATTCACACTCTACACACACAAATATGCCCTTCACACTATACACACACAAATATGCCGTTCACACTCTACACACATACATATGCCCNACTACACACACAAATATGCCCTTCACACTATACACACACAAATATGCCGTTCACACTCTACACACACACATATGCCCTTCACTCTCTTCACACCCAAATATGCCCTTCCCTGTATACACACAAATATGCCCTTGACACTCTACACACACAAATATGCCCTTCAAATTCTACACACACAAATATGCTCTTCACACTCTACACATACAAATATGCCCTTCACACTCTAAACACACAAATATGCCCTTCACACTCTACACACATATATGCCCTTCACTCTCTACACACACAAATTTGCCCTTCACACTCTACACACATATATGCCCTTCAACCTCTACACACGCAAATATGCCATTCAAACTTTACACACACAAATTTGCCCTTCACACTCTGCACAAACAAATACGACCTCTTGTGAATGATTTCGTACGACACAATACTACACGTACTGTGTANGCAAATATGCCATTCAAACTTTACACACACAAATTTGCCCTTCACACTCTGCACAAACAAATACGACCTCTTGTGAATGATTTCGTACGACACAATACTACACGTACTGTGTATGAATAAGTTTCCTTTTTCTAGGGAAACAGTTTCATAGCATTTTTTTTTCAGTGAGTGAGTAAATGTATGAAAACTGAAATGTCAGTATGTAAACCATTCATTATTTGTTAAATTTAATTATTGTAAGGAACGAAATCATTTAAATAATTATTAACTCTACTATAGCAGAGCCGCGAGTTATCCTTAGAGTTCAGGCTCACTAATTTCGAAACATACAATGGACGTTCAGAAAAGCGAATTTAGGCTCGGATTTAAAATAGTAATTTNCTCTACACACACAAATATGCCCTTCACACTCTACACACATATATGCCCTTCAACCTCTACACACGCAAATATGCCATTCAAACTTTACACACACAAATTTGCCCTTCACACTCTGCACAAACAAATACGACCTCTTGTGAATGATTTCGTACGACACAATACTACACGTAGTGTGTATGAATAAGTTTCGTTTTTCTAGGGAAACAGTTTCATAGCATTTTTTTTTTTCAGTGAGTGAGTAAATGTATGAAAACTGAAATGTCAGTATGTAAACCATTCATTATTTGTTAAATTTAATTATTGTAAGGAACGAAATCATTTAAATAATTATTAACTCTACTATAGCAGAGCCGCGAGTTATCCTTAGAGCTCAGGCTCACTAATTTCGAAACATACAATGGACGTTCAGAAAAGCGAATTTAGGCTCGGATTTAAAATAGTAATTTATATAATACTGCATTGACCCGCTTATAACATTTGGCGCCAGAAACAACCGCCTCAGATTTGGATAATCCACGAAAGAAAAATTATTGCTGCAATATACTGTCCGTTGATTATTCTCCTCGGAGGTACCAGCAATGAGTCGTAACCTATACAGTAGAAAACACACTCTTCATTTTCCGTAAACGTCGCAAGCGATCAGTTGACGTTCCATCACCTTGCGCACGCGTCACGTCCGTTGTGACAAGTGAATACACGTTTCCTTTGCAGTCAAAATATTGCACCTACGCCAATGAAACTCGCACTTGACACGGAACAGGACTTAATATGCACGTACTGGTGTAGTCCTACATAGAGCTATTCTTTTTTAATTGTTAAGCTTTAACATTCCAGCTTTTCGCTGGTGATCTAATCGGTGAACAGCTTACTTGCTAAACTGGCCTGACCTGGAAGCATCTAGACGACCACAGCCATAGAGGTAAAGTCCATTCATGGTTACTTCCAACTCTCCTGAAGCCTTGATTTAGTTCTACTTTCAGGCTATTTCTCCGCCTCAAGCAAAAAAAACTTGACCGAGTCCAGAGTTGGCCTATTACACAAAAGAGACGACATGCAGTATTCGTGGGTACTCACTTTAATAATATTTTGCATAATAATAATTTCTTACCCGTCATTACGAATACACATATTTTGTCCCTGTATGTGAGCATATAAATTATAAATGAAATGTGATCATTTATAGATGAAATATAAGTAAAAGTTCAATTTAATCAAAAATAAAATACCTTTATACTAACAGGAGTGTAAAACGCTTGAGATGCATGCCAAAGTTAGGAAACAACCAATCACGTCGTAGATGGAGTAATTTTTCTAAGATTTGATTCAAAGAGTGTGAAGATACGGCGTATAGACGTATATACCTATAATTCCAGGTATCGCGACTTCTGAGCTTAAGCTGAACGAATGATTTAATTTCTTTTTCAAAAATGAAAACATTTGTGTCTGAAATACATGTGCATGAAACCAATTATTAAAAATATTCGTAAATATTATTACTTCATTTTATTTCCTACGACTGAGAAATTAATATTTATGGTAGACAAATGTTCGTCTTTTTTTCTTTTCTTTTTTAAATGTGTTTTTAAAGCATTCAGTATTGAAATACGTTAAATTTTTTATTAAAAAATAGGCTCTTGTTACCAAATTTTTCGAAATATTTTAATAAGTATATTTTAACAAATTATTTTTAAGTGTTACAAAATACATGCATCTTTCTGTCATATGCATCAAATAATATTTTTCTGACAATTTTGATAGAGTATTTACTACTTTTAATGAGATGGTTATGTCGTAGAGTTAAGTGTAGTGTTTCATTATAATCCACTTTGCTTCTACCTTAAGTCATTTCCAGATCACCCGACAACTCTATCGGACGACCCAAGCTTTGTAGAAACGTCATTCGGAAGGTAAACCATCTACGGCATCCTCATGGGGTTTTGTTTTGCCAACTACCCCGTCACCTCGTGATATGACCAATGCCACGCATGCTGTGAAGACATATCACCCACTGGCGCGGTGAAGGCGGCTCGACAGGCAGTCACATTAACAAGTAGAACTACAACAACTGCTGAAAAATGAAAATTTGCAGTTGTGAATGTGAGTTGATAACACCATTATCGCATAACATTGAAACTACTTTGGTTACCGGGGCCGCGGTGGCCTAGAGGTTAGACTGCTCGCCTGCCACCGTGGTGAACTGGGTTCAAACTCCGGTGGGCTCACTCCTGGGTTTTCGCAGGTGGGAATCGTGCCGGACGATGCCACTGGTAGGCGGGTTTCCTCGGGTATCTCCCGTTTCCCCCACCTTTGCATTCTGGCTCTGCTCCATTCCCACCTCATTTCACTCTCATTGGCTCTCGAGACCTTGTTGTTAAGAGCTACCAAAATCTCTCAACTCAACTCCACTGTAGTTACCGTCGTTCGCCCATCCATAAAGCAGTATGTAGCCTCTCACTAATGACCCACATAGTTACTACGGAGCACGTTATAATCGTATATCATTAATAAGAAACGGGATATGAAAAATTGTGCGTGTGCGTGTATAAAAAAGGGGGGTGGGGCGGGCTTGCTTGATAAATAGCGTGAGAAAATTTTTTTAATGAATTAAATTATGAGAATGTTGCATTGAAGAACGTAGATAAACGAGAGTCGGGCTACAACTCGTTTGCGTGCGGCACGAGGAGAAAATGNTTTGTGTCTGAAATACATGTGCATGAAACCAATTATTAAAAATATTCGTAAATATTATTACTTCATTTTATTTCCTACGACTGAGAAATTAATATTTATGGTAGACAAATGTTCGTCTTTTTTTCTTTTCTTTTTTAAATGTGTTTTTAAAGCATTCAGTATTGAAATACGTTAAAATTTTTATTAAAAAATAGACTCTTGTTACCTAATTTTTCGAAATATTTTAATAAGTATATTTTAACAAATTATTTTTAAGTGTTACAAAATACATGCATCTTTCTGTCATATGCATCAAATAATATTTTTCTGACAATTTTGATAGAGTATTTACTACTTTTAATGAGATGGTTATGTCGTAGAGTTAAGTGTAGTGTTTCATTGTAATCCACTTTGCTTCTACCTTAAGTCATTTCCAGATCACCCGACAACTCCATCGGACGACCCAAGCTTTATAGAACGTCATTCGGAAGGAAAACCATCTACGGCATCCTCATGGGGTTTTGATTGGCTAACTACCCCGTCCCCTCGTGATATGACCAATGCCACGCATGCTGTGAAGACATATCACCCACTGGCACGAAGAAGGCGGCTCGGCAGGACGTCACATTAACAAGTAGAACTACAACAACTGCTGAAAAATGAAAATTTGCAGTTGTGAATGTGAGTAGATAACACCATTATCGCATAACATTGAAACTACTTTGGTTACCGGGGCCGCGGTGGCCTAGAGGTTAGACTGCTCGCCTGCCACCGTGGTGAACTGGGTTCAAACTCTGGCCGGGTCACTCCTGGGTTTTCGCAGGTGGGAATCGTGCCGGACGATGCTGCTGGTAGGCGGGTTTTTCTCGGGGATCTCCCGTTTCCCCCACCCTTGCATTCTGGCTCTGCTCCATTCCCACCTCATTTCACTCTCATCGGCTCTCGAGACCTTGTTGTTAAGAGCCACCCAAATCTCTCAACTCAACTCCACTTTAGTTACCGTCGTTCGCCCATCCATAAAGCAGTATGTTCGGAGAGTGATTACTGGGTGTATCAATGATGCCTCGTCGTTATAATCGTATATCATTAATAAGAAACGGGATATAAAAAATTGTGCGTGTGCGTGTATAAAAAAGGGGGGTGGGGCGGGCCTGCTTGATAAATAGCGTGAGAAAATTTTTTTAATGAATTAAATTATAAGAATGTTGCATTGAAGAACGTAGATAAACGAGAGTCGGGCTACAACTCGTTTGCGTGCGGCACGAGGAGAAAATGAAACGGAGTGAAACGAGGATGAGTTCGGGAGAGGTTACCGTACATAAGGAGGAAGAGGGGGGAGGGTAAGGAACTGCGACGATGGCCGGCGGGCAGCCGAAACAAGTGAATTGTTCACGACGGCGTGGACACGGTAATGATAAGCCGCGGCGGCGGTGATTAGCTAAGGCGAATTGATATCCGGCACGAGGAGCCGGCCGCAGATTAGGGCCGGGGCCGGCTGTAGCGCGCGGCCGGAGGGGAAGACGTGACGCGAGCTGGAAGACCGCAGCCCCTCCCAGCTCCCTGCCTGAGCAAGTAGTACACTCGCTGCCGCACGAGCGACGGACCCCGGGCCACAGCTGCACATTAGCTGACTGTACACAAGCCAAACATCATGCACAGCAAACGTCTAGGCATGTAGCAGAGCAATGAGTGAGTGAAGAGATTGAGCGGCTCCTAACATCGAGCTATCAAGATCTCACGAGGGTGAAGCGAGGTTTGTATGGAGCATAGCCGGAATGAAAGGGCGGAAAAAAACGGGAGATCCCCGAGATAACCCGCCGACCAGTGGCATCGTCCGGCACGATTCCCACGTGCGAAAATTCCTAGGGGCAACACCACCGGGAATCGAACCCGCTTCGCCTAGGTGGGGGCGAGTAGTCTAACCACTACGCCACCGTGGCCCCATCTCTCAGAGGACGGATGAGGTGCGACGAAGCACTGGTACTGCTATCAGCTTTCCCACAAATATCAGGTGGCGCGTCCATATAGCTGCCGGGCCGTGCCGTTGACGCCCAGCCGAAGAACGGTCCGTGACGGACTGGAGGCTAGCAAGCATGTCGGGCACTCTACACTGGTGTGCAAAAGCTAAGAACGGTAGAGGTTTCCACACGCAACGTCACGTAGCAGTATTTTAAATAAGTACAAAGAATACCCTAACGTATTCGAAATGTTAAAGTATGGGATAGGTAGACAATGCTGACCAAGAAAGGAACCCAAAGCATGAAAAGNGCGTCCATATAACTGCCGGGCCGTGCCGTTGACGCCCAGCCGAAGAACGGTCCGTGACGGACTGGAGGCTAGCAAGCATGTCGGGGACTCTACACTGGTGTGCGAAAGCTAAGGACGGTAGAGGTTTCCACACGCAACGTCACGTAGCAGTATTTTAAATAAGTACAAAGAATATCCTAACGTATTCGAAATGTTAAAGTATGGGATAGGTAGACAATGCTGACCAAGAAAGGAACCCAAAGCATGAAAAGCACCGTATGTTTCGACCACAGCAGGACAGAAGGCAGAAACGTCGATATGAAAGGCGGCAGGCAAGAAAATACAGTCCTCAGTACAGGGTATGACCACTCCTGATTGTGATGAAGGAAGCATGACGCCTGTTCAAGCTCATTATGAGGTTGTCGACAAGTTCTTGAGGAATCAAGGGTCCGTTCCTCCTTCAGCGCAGCTGCGGAGTCGTTGCTAGTGGCTGGCGACGTGCTGCCAGGCGTCTTCCGACAGTTACGTACATGCTCGATAGAAGTTAGGTCCGGGGACTGTGCGGGCCAGTGCAGTGGCGAATGCCTTCACTCTTCAACAGCCCAGCGACAGCCGCTGTACAACGAGGTGTAGGGTTCTCGTTCATTAAAAGGCACTCTGCGCCGACAACAGCCCGGGGAAGACTCGCGCGAAGGGGAACCTGGATACAATAGCGGCCACGAGTGACTGACCACCAAGCACTATGGTTTACCAAACGAGAACTCTGTCCCCTGCAAACCGGTGCTTTTCCACGATGTTGGAGTGATGATTTTACGTTCTCCGCTCTATCCAGGTGAATGGACGTCCGGAATTCCTAGTAGTACTAAATCCACTCTCATCCGTAAAGAGCACTCAACCCCATTGCTGAGATCCCCAGCCTGTGTGTTATCGGCACCACAGAAAATGCCGTCGCCGATGGGTAATCGGCAGTGTCCCACAGGCTATTCACGGTAAAGTAAGCACTTTATGAAGCCCTCTAATTTTGAATAACAGTCAATACATATATTTTATTGCAGCATTAAACGTTAACTTTCGAATCCAGTGAAATATATACACCATGTTTATCAATTCCATGGCAATATTTATTTCAAAAAGTGGTGGAAGGATAAAAATTGGCTGATATTTGAAAAGTAACTGTGGCCTCAAAAGTGCTCACTTTACCGTGGACAGCCTATATCAGACATACATCAGTGCGTTGGATATGTCTTCTCCTCGCCTTGTGGTACAATACCCCGGTTCTCCATTACCAAAGGGGCTCGTGAGTGGCCACTGTTAAACCCACGTACAACTGTTCCTGCCGTTCTAAATACCGTCCAAGTACGTCACGACGATGCTTTGTGTGATCCCGAACTCCTCAGCTACACTAACCACACTTCGATTAGCTTGAAACTTCCAAATGATTCTATCCCGGGTTAAGTCGTCCAGGTGTTGTCTTCGGAACTGTATGTCGGCCGGATCAGACATCAGACAGCGACTCGACGTCGTTAAACCCGATGTGCACTGTGCAGTAGTTTCCACTCCAGTGATGAGCGCATACCGCTCTCGTGGTTTATACGAACCCTTCGGACACGCCCACAATTCTTCATGCTGCGTATATGAGCATGCTCCACCATACCGGACTCTAGACGATTTCTACTGGTGGGTCTTTCAGTTGGAAACACGCTTAAACGGAAATAATAAATAAACTCTCATTGTGTTTTATTTTCGAGTAAATTTTTAAACATCTATAAGCAAAATATTTCACCAAAGGCGTTACAAAATATGTACATTCTTCTTTCATATACAACGCAACTGTCATGACAATTTTGACACTGTGTTTACTAGTTTTTAATGAGTTGCGCACTTTGTACATTCTGGCGTCGTGCTTCATTCTAAGTCACTTTCGTTCTACCTTAAGTAACGTCTGTGCCTCCATGCGTTCAAAGCTTCACGATAAGTTATATGCTACCCTAGGCTACGTCAAAACAAAATAATGTTCCAGAAAGTTACACAGAACCCTGTTATCAGGTCTGCAGCTACACTGTAGATGGCGAAAGGCTAAATGTAATTACGAAAATTAAAATGTTTACTTACTGTACTATCGGTCCCATACACGAGGCAGCAGGAGTGTTGATGCATACAGAGTGCATTCCTGCCATTATTAAAAATAATCTGGTATTTAAGAATTAATTGTTGTGCATTTTAAGCAATGTGTATTTCCATAAATAACAGACTCATGCCATTACTTGTGTTCGTTGCTGTAACGAATCGGTAGGGAGAAAAATGTTGATCCTGGTGGACTGGCAGGTCCTTGTCTTGAAAAAGTTGTTACGTTAAAAATGCACACAGTTGTAGGCTACAAAACGCATATGAAAAATTATTAAAAAATTTCCCCTGTGGGTAAATGATTCGTAAATCGTATTGCTGTTCTTAAATATGCACGATTCTTGTTTCTACAGCCCAACACAAAGTTTGAAAACCAAAGTTGGTTGTGACAACACATGCGGTGCGTACGGTTTAAGTACAGCACGCATCGAAATATTTCGTACTTGCAACACATGAAACCATAAAGTAAATGAGGGCCTGGGAGAGCAGAAGGCCATCACCACGGCGCAGTTATCCGCGTGTGGTTTACAGTGCGAGGGGATGTGGGTTCTGATCCTCAATAAGCGAGGGTCCGCGGTGGTGTAACGGCTAAGACGCCCACCTCCCGCCAAGGCGAACTGGGTTCGATCCCCGGCGGGGTCACTCCCTGATTTCCGCACGTGGGGATCGAGGTGGATGATGCCACTCGTAGGAGGGTTTTCTAGGGGATCTCCCGGCTTCCCTGCCTTTGGATTCCGGCGCTGTTGCATTTCTACCTCGTCCCACCCTCCTCATCGGCTCTCAACACCACCTCTTTCGAGCTTTCCTTTTCTGGTGACATGCTAGATTTCACCGTCTTGTATATATTCCAGTCGGGGTCATTTGTTTAGTGGCTTGGCATGCAGAAAAGACCCTTTTCCTTTCTGACGTGGTTGAACGTCATTTGGCCTTTCTCTCGTTGGCCGTTTCCTATTGGTCCAGGCCGTGTCTAGCAAACTGTTGTCAAATGACGAAAGCAACACGCTCGCACGTGTGTTTGAAGTATATTCTATCTGCAAATAATAACGTTCTCTGGGAATAGGTATAAATTAGTGTCTGTCTTCATGCCCATCAGTACCTTATCTCATTTCATTTATCCTTGAAGCCGGCCGGGAGCGACACGTGTGAACAGGGTTGGATAGCCGACTTAAGGCTGTTCAGGAGTGAACACTTTAAAAATGTATTTTAAAAATACTTTTTGTTTTGTGAAACGATATCGAAGATAACTTTATTAAAATACGAAATAATAAGAAAAATAACATTCATTACGTTTATTTGCGTAAAAATTAGAGCTTTGACTTTAAGTCTTGACATGCATAAATTTATATAATGCGTGTTATCACAAATCTTGGTTTCAGCTGAACTGCTTATTGAAGTCACTGGAGTAGCATGTTCGCCTGTTGTAGGGGATTAACTTCTAATTNCTTGGTTTCAGCTGAACTGCTTATTGAAGTCACTGGAGTAGCATGTTCGCCTGTTGTAGGGGATTAACTTCTAATAATTTTGACTTTAAATTAAATCGCTTAAGTTGAAATTAAAATATAGGCAAACCGCATGACAAATTTCCAGGAAATATACTTTGTGGCATTCTAATACCATGAAAAATTATTTTCAGCTCTGCCCGAACGTTGTTCGCATTTGAGATTTGTTTTTATATTCCTGCCGTTTGTTTCATTAATTTTCAAAAAGTAATTTCTTCCCCTATCATACATTTTTCAGACTATCAATTCATATCACAGAATAAGTTCTGTAATATGCTTTAGATGTATAAAATAATTTTACACGTTTTAATGCCCTTAGCGTAGCNCTTGGTTTCAGCTGAACTGCTTATTGAAGTCACTGGAGTAGCATGTTCGCCTGTTGTAGGGGATTAACTTCTAATTATTTTGACTTTAAATTAAATCGCTTAAGTTGAAATTAAAATATAGGCAAACCGCATGACAAATTTCCAGGAAATTTACTTTGTGGCATTCTAATACCATGAAAAATTATTTTCAGCTCTGCCCGAACGTTGTTCACATTTGAGATTTGTTTTTATATTCCTGCCGTTTGTTTCATTAATTTTCAAAAAGTAATTTCTTCCCCTATCATACATTTTTCAGACTATCAATTAANCTTCCCCTATCATACATTTTTCAGACTATCAATTCATATCACAGAATAAGTTCTGTAATATGCTTTAGATGTATAAAATAATTTTACACGTTTTAATGCCCTTAGCGTAGCGCCTGCCTTATCTCATATACGGTATAATCCACGATGACAAGGCTACATGCATGTTAGTTGTTACCACAAATTAACAGAAAGCGCAAATCACGCCATTATCTGTAATTATTTGGTGGGAAAACGGGAACTATTCTTAACTCACGATGACGTTAAGTTAGTGTTATAATCAATTAAAGATGAATGAGTGGTGCTAACAAACGTGCCTTTCTATCGCATGTATTCTCAAATATAGGATAGAGTTAAAATTGCTAATTTTTTGTTATCTTTTAGTGTGTACTGTAATGCCCACCACGAAAAACAAATATAATAACATATTTCCTTGCATCCTATCATCAGAGGCAGAGACAATAAAGTTGCTTGACAACACCACCTTCTTAAGTCTGTAGTCTACACGCATATGAGTAGGAATAGGGGTCCTTAAATTTCAACCATTTAGACATACGACTTTTAACAAATCCATGGCTTACTCGTGGTTGGAACCTGAATTTCCAACGTCTGAAAACATTTTAGTGACCTTGAGCATAAAGGTTGACAAAATAATCGCCGAGAAGTTGTTCCCTAACTCTACAGATACCATAAAATTTACGTAAATTGAACAGTATGCNACATTTTAGTGACCTTGAGCATAAAGGTTGACAAAATAATCGCCGAGAAGTTGTTCCCTAACTCTACAGATACCATTAAATTTACGTAAATTGAACAGTATGCTCGAAATACGTTTACCAATTTACACGTTCTAAAAATACTGACATCCTGTGAGACAACTGGAACAAATAAACTTTTAAGGACATTCCAGAGTCTCTTTATTCCTGAATAAAATATCGATGAGTCAAATAGCTGCGAAGGTTGGTGACAAAAAGATGTGGACCACGCCTTCTGGTCGAGGTATGTTTCCCACATTTTAAATGGGGCTATAATGAGACGAACTGTAAAGCTGGAGCAAGTTGAAATGCACCCAGTCTGGAAACACGACATTAAGCAGCGCCTTGAAAGTAATAATTCCCTGGACGTGTATCTGCTAACTCGCATGCCTGAAACTTGCACGCTTCGAAGGAAATGGAAAGGTTGGACTCGACAGACGAGATGCCCGCCCGAGAGGGAGCACGAAATGAATTACCGCGAGGGGAACAGAAATTCCCATTTCAGAATCACGAGCGTGATATTCGTCCACGTAGAGGAGAACAGTTTGCTTTGTGCCTTGGATCGGTCGCGCCTTCCATGGACCAACGAACCGTTTCTTCGCGCCACGTTTTGACCCTTGTGTCTCTGAGTTGCCTCGAGGTGTGGTCGCCTGGGTTGAAGACACGGGAAAATGAACTCTACAAAAACCTATTTACAGGCAGTCGTCGGACGGGTCTCGCGGAATTCGCCCTCACCCCCTTCCCCCCGCCAAACCATCGCCAACATTCCTTTTTAATTTTGACACGGTTTAAAATATCTGCAGGACCTGAAATGAACGATTCGTGCTGAAGCTTGTTTGTCGGTTTTTACCACAGTTAAAAAAAAATTTTTATGGGTCGGGTGAAGAGAGAAAAAGGGAAGGCGTCCTAAAGGGCGGGAGTGGGAGGGGGAAGCGCTTGGCGAAGGCATAGGGGAAGGCGATTTGAAATGAAACTTTTAAAAATATCGAGTGTATGGGGCAAATGGAAACGAGTGCGCACGGGAGGGGAGGGGGCGGAGAGAAAGAAGAACCTGGCTCTAAAAATGGCTTTCTTTTTAGTAGCTTCTCGCGCTACCAGCTGAATAATCTGCTCCTTTCTATCTGCCTCAGTGGAGCGAGGTCGTTCCCATGCTCTCCGTGGCGAGAAGGCCTGGCGAGGTTTTCGACGCTCCTGCAAGGTTGACGCCCCAGCAGAGACACGGTAATTTCGAGAGCTCATCTGATACCTAGGAGACCGCGGTGGCTGAGCGGTTAGACTGCTCGCCTCCCACCTTGACAAACCGGGTTCAATCCCCGGCTGGGTCACTCCCGAATTTTTGCAAGGGGGAATCATGCCAGACGATGCCGCTGGTCGGCGGATTTTCTCGGGATCTCCCGTTTCCCCACCCTTGCGTTCCGGCGCTGCTCCATTCTAATCTCATTTCACCTTCACCAGCTCTTAAGACCTAGCTGTTAAGAGCCGCCAAAATCTCTGAACTCAACTCATCTCAACAACTCCGTGTACACGCCTGGCAGTACCAATCGTTCATTGGCTGGCACCAGTGGCATGTGGTGAAGTGTTGCAAGGTAAGCTTGTGCTTGCTCACTGCTGTACACGGAGTATGAGCCAGTACCCACCGTGCAGCCTAAGGAAACCGAATGCATTCCGACCACTCACAAGCGAGCAGCAAGGAACATATTACACACTTACTTTGGCCTCAGCTGCCGAGCTACGTTTTAGTGGTGGGAGTGTAAACTAGCAAGCATCAGGGTACAGCACAGAGCTAATGGTAGCTTACCTTGCAACAGTTCACCACACGCCACTGGCTGGTACCTTCAGTGTAAGCACTTGGGTAGCCATCTACCTAGGCCACGAAATGGTGTGCTGAGCTTTAGCGGAGAAAACGTTTTATCAGAAAAGTGTTTGGCATGCCTGAGGGATGGCTGCTTACGAACAGCAGTTTAGAAACGTTACATGTGTTAATGCAATTTTCAATTGCCGCGATTTTCTCTAAAGTGTGTTTCTTTTACAGCAAAAATGGCTGAAATGGTCGTTTTCGCAATCATTTTTACGTATGAAATGTAGAGTACGGAATTTTTTATGTTTTACAGGTACGTACGTCAAACCTTTATTTTTATTATCACACCAAAAAATGAAATGGTCGCTTCAGAAAACTTCTCGTAAAGGCGTTTTGTTGACGGAAATACTGCGCTCCATTTTTGTGTCTTGCACGCAGGGGCGATGGGAGAGCTGATGTGCGTGTCTCGGTCGCCCTTAATGCTCCTGTGCTTCTAGTACTCAGACATGCATAATACTTTCTGCCAGGCGGCCACTTTAATACAGAGAAGTAGATTGCAAATTATTCGCTCAGTTACTTTCAACACGCGTGCGTTACATGTTCACAGATATGCAGGGCTTACCGGAAACGAGTTTCCCAAACACGAAAGTAAAGTTAAAGTGTTTGAAGTCTATCCTAGCACCGATTTTACTAGTGAAATTTTCTTGTCTCTACCCAGTATACACATTCTGGCAACTTTTTTCAGGAACAAAGTCCTAAGTATTTCTCATGTCACTAAGAGTAACAGATATATAACACAGCCATAATTCCTTAATAGCTTGTGGAAGGTCTCCCACAGAAACTGTTATGTCAGCTTGGCATTTATCACCTTTGTTCTTTGTACATCCGGATTTCCAGCTGTTCTACTTTACGTGGCCATTACAGATTCGTTACTCTTGGCCAATCGCATTGCAATTTCAGAGTGTACGTCGCTCTCCTTAGTCACTTATTGAAACGAAATTATTATGAATCTGTAAAGGATGTCTTTTACTTGATAATTCGCCAATGAGAGCGAAAACGCTTCGGATATCTTTAAAATGTGACAGAGTTAAATAACGTTGACGACATAAACTTCTGAATATATTTCGAAGTCTAACTGAAGACTTAAAACAAAACCCTGCCCATTGAACAAAATCCTCATTGCAAGTGATTTGAGAAACATTGCAATCGCATAATACTTCATGGTGCAGAGATAATCGCACATCGGTATTATGTCAGAATACTTTCCCAAGATAAACAAAATGAGAAAAACAATCCAGTTTATACAAATCATAATGATGTTCATTCTCTGCTGCTTTTATCTCAACCTTAAATTCTGGTATCTAAAGGATTGTTCACTTCCCCATTTACTCTCACCACACATTTTTCCGTGCAATTTAATATAATACCTAATTCCTCAAGGCGTTTCAAACCTTCTGAAAAATAAATGCCTTTTTATGTATTCAAAAAGAATCTTATAAACAAAAATTCTTCTTAACATGCAGGGTAATTAAAATATGTATTCATAGGTTGATACTGCTATTCCATTTTTACTTTTAACTTAGTGCCCAATAAGTGATTCAAATATGCTATTCAAATATACTGTCGAAAACTATGTAATACATTATTTTGCTAAGAAATATAAGTTTTCAATATTTATGACATACTATGGTTTAGCTAAAATTTTAGTTTTAACTTGAAAATATCACTATTTACTTTGCAAACAATTGTATATAATAATTTTCCAAATAGAACACATTTATAAAATAGGATCAGAAGTATCTTGAGTGAACGCTCAAAATAGTTTTGTAGTTTGTAATTAAAATGTCACAGAACAGCTAATAAGACATACGGAAAATGTCGATTTAAGCGTAAACTGAAGCATTTTAAAAATTAATTAGTTTCATGATCAAATATAACTAATATATTTTAAATTACTGACATGTAATTTTTTTAGCTAATATTCTTTATACAAAGTCATTATATACTACGAATGGAAATCATTTGTTTAAGATTTCTTATCTTGTTATTTTTGCGTGGTTAGTAATATTTGCAGTCAGGTAATACACAAACCAAATAACGCTAGTTTGTGATTAATAATGGCACTTCAGATTTTTCACCTGTTTCGGACATTCTGCCAGCGGGCGCCAGTTTATACCGCTCACAAAGCACTACTAGGCGTCCATTACGTTTAACGAGGAGTTGAATAAAATACTTGCACAGTATGCTATGTTGCAAGTATTTTAGGCTTATGTAATTTCCAGTTATAAAGGTTACAACGAAATCATAATTATGTCCATGANGCTATGTTGCAAGTATTTTAGGCTTATGTAATTTCCAGTTATAAAGGTTACAACGAAATCATAATTATGTCCATGAGTAATAATAACCAACCTGTATCATTGATGCATAATTAAAATTAATGAAGTATTTCTAATGAATTAATACGTCAACAAGGAATAATGTCAATTAGAGTTAGCTATGACGAATAATATATTTTAATATTAAAAACCCCTTCTTCATTTTCATCATTGTTGCCTACGTTTAAACTCATTTGTGTTTCTCAAGTTTGTCTCTCTTAAGTGCACTATGATTCCAAGTTATAAATTGATTTTTGGGCTTGNAACTCATTTGTGTTTCTCAAGTTTGTCTCTCTTAAGTGCACTATGATTCCAAGTTATAAATTGATTTTTGGGCTTCAAATATTGTTTCTGCTGTTATTATTTTATAATCATGACCTCGTCGACAAAGAATGGACCCCACATATGGCTGCCACGACCATCTTCCTGAAATAGTGTCCATCCTCGAGTCATTCAATGCTGCGTGGGAAGCGAATCCATAAGAGGCACATAAAGGTCAATCAAGCCAACTGATGTGTTAGTAGGGTACGCAACGAGAGAGGGAAAATTACACGCTTTCTCTCACGAATAAACTACCTCCAGCTGCAATGTTGGCGCCGCTAACAAAAAAAAATGACTGCATAACGAAGAGATGCTTACGAAGAAAGCAGAATCGCTCGGTACCAATGTAAAGAAGGAAANAAAAAAAAATGACTGCATAACGAAGAGATGCTTACGAAGAAAGCAGAATCGCTCGGTACCAATGTAAAGAAGGAAAGGAAATATTTTAAATTAATGGAATGGTATTTTTTAATACAATGATTATGTCATGACTTAAGAACAAAAAATATTATAAAATTGATAAATATAATGGGTTTTTAATATTCTGATGGAACTCTTTTAAGACATAAGACGAACTTGTAAAAACAATCAGAATGTAAAACGTAGATATAATTTCAAGAATTTTGAATAGTGTAGTGTTGTGCTCATTACAAGTTCATATTTTCAGGGAGTGTTATTTGTTAACATACTTAAATGAGAATGCTTTTTATGTTCTTTGCATCTGCCTTGACTAAGAGCGTAACTATTTACTCTTTGTGTTGAAAATTTTAGAAGATATTGCAAAAGTCACATAATGAAATAGCCTAATATAAAAAATAGTATTATTATATTATACAATTTAGAAATTTTTAACACCTATGCCAACTTGCATTTTGCTGCTGCTTAACGAAGATTTGCAACAGTCAAAACTGTTTCTATCCGAAAACAATAAATAATCTTTTTTATGGAAATGTTTTAAAATAGTTTATTGATGATGCAAACCACTGTTTAAATAAACGCTTACTGTTTAGTATTTTTTGGAACCCTTGACTTAACATTAACAAATCGGCAGTTTCATCTTTTTAAAACTATATTGTTACGCGCTCGCGGGCGGTAGAGGAGGAAACAGTGTCGTTGGGTGGTAAGTCAATGGAACGTTTTGAATGGCAGGCTAGCGATAAACCAAGAAGTACGTATCTGTTATACGAAGCATCCCACCGCGCACTCCTGACCTCGGTTGCACTGAATTTCTGCGTTTATCTGAAGAATGCTCTGGATTACTGACCTCGTTTCTCTCAGCGTGACTCGGGGTGCGTTGAACCTCCCAGTAGGTCAGGGAGATTGACATAAAAGTGCAACAGGCCTCCCAGCCGGGAGTTGATGAGTGTAGTGGCGTGGAGATTTCTACGAGAGTTGGGAGTCGACGAGCTAGAAGAGCAACGAGTAGCGCCAGAAGTGACCAGCGGGAGGAAGATCTACGACTGCGAGCATCAGAGCAGTGAAGAGTGAAACTGGCAGGCTTGAATATTGAAGAGGATGCGTGAGTGAAAGACATTACAAACGTAGGCAACAGACAGACTGACGTGTGTTAATTAGGATTAGGAATTAATTGACTACAATCAAACAGAGGCATAAGGAAGGATGTTAATTAGATTCCAAAACGACGTTACATTTTGCGACATAATTCTGTAAATAATAGCCGTGTGAGTAAATAAAAAGTGAAATATTGATATATTTTATTTTTATAACGATTTCCATCCTTCGCGACCTCCGATACGCCCCTCAGGCTTCATGTAACATTCAAATAAAGAACGTAAGAGAGTGAAAAAATATACTCATTAATATTTAGTCTTCTTGCCTATTTTTCATTGCGATGAGGCGACAATAAGGGCTTGAGTGGTGTGGGCGAGAGAACTATACCGCTAGAGAATAAGTGCTGTGTGGGCAATTAGAGGCCCGCCCTCTCTCGCTTGATTACGGTCTAGGTGTACGCAAAACCTTCTATTATGCCATTATGTTATTGAGAATTTCAGTTTTGTGTTATAATAGACTGCGGCGTACTCTTTACACACGTTTGCCAAGAATAAAAATATTCCGGATAAACATCCAAAAAAAGCAGTCATTACTTTAAAATGACAAATATTTATCAATGTTCACAGTAATGTACCTTAACCCACATTTAGTCATAGCCTATATTTTACTCTTGGTTGTTATCAAAATTGTTTCTTACAGACACCCTTTCTTCGGAAGACAGCAATGTTTATTTTTTTAAGTGGCGATAAAAAACAAGTTTTACCTTCTAAAGTTAGCAACATCATCTCACGGAGAAAGTGTTTCAGCATGAACAACTTACAAATTGTATGTTGGTTAACTTATACCTCTATACTGCTCATATATTGAAACAAATATCCGAGCGTTAAAATTCAAAACAAATTTTAAATAAATGTAGGTAGGTTATATAAAAATAAATAACCTAAATTTCTTAAGCCAGTGATTAATACGGTTTTAATGACAAAACACGAAAATTGTTAGCCAAATAATGATGAGCTATGAAATACTATCAATCAAATTCATTCTCAATTATTATCAAAGTCGTTACAGTCAACTGTTTGAAATGAGTGCAAAACCACCGCCATTATTAATTTCACATATTTTCACGTTAATAATAGGATGGTAAATAACATTCCATCAACGTTATAAGTGATATAGTTTGATATCCTTACGTCTTGAATTTCAAGATCTCTCCGATATAAATTTGTCTGTGCAATTCAGTATATTTACCTTGAAGGGTGGAAGCTATTATTTTTAGTTTGGTAGTCGTTTCTAACTTCCTGTAATTAACACGAATAGTTGAACGTATGCATCGACGTAATAACTGCTCGCCGAATAAGTGCTGTCACTTAAGTAAACTAGGCGAAGACAGCACTAATGAAGCTAACTTATTTGAGTTCTAGGAATGACAGCTAATAATCTCCCCAACTCCTCACGCAAGGCTGTGGGAAATCACTGACGCCAGAATCGTTTAGTCCTTCTGGGACAAGTTCCGTTACCTCTGAAATTAGAGAAGGCAATTTTCTGTGAAATTCTATCTCAGTTTTCTTGGTATAACAGGGATAATGAAGTAATTCGACTTCGTAATGTGACTGTAACTATTCAGTTTTCGAATAGGAACAAGTAAGTAAAGCAATTATACTTGTAGAGAAATTGCCACCAACTAATTTTCCTAAAACTAAATTTTAACTTATGAGCTGCCATTGTAATAGTTTTCATGTATATCTACGAAAACGGTTGATGTTTGAGACATTAATATTATTTTAATCATCACAGGCAACATCAAACGGGATCAGGTCATATTAAATATGTCTGATACAAAAGCAATTGTTATCAGTTTTATTGAGTATAATAAAGTTTTGTCTTATAAGCCGTTACAACTATTATTTAACGTGATGCTGCGAAAATTATTCAGCAACAAGAACGACAAATGTTGCTTATATTAAAATTACGTGTAATATCTATTATTGCTGTTCACTGATATATAAGTTGCTTCTTAACATTATCACCAAGATGAAAGTTAATGCTAAAGCAACTGCAGACATAGTGTAACACGTAGCAAAGAAAATATCGTCACGTGGAACTTTTCGTAAACGTATTTAGTGAGGATAAATTCTGACTCCATAGTGTTAAAGGGTGGGGATGATTTATTGGTCCTTTGATGTTAATTCATTACCATATTATGTAAATCTCATATAGCCTAATGAAGCTCAGTGGTTCTTCTCAATTAGCTTTCTTGCCATTTGCAAATATAAATGTACTATATTTTTTCTTATTGAGAGAGTGTGTATTCGATATAATATAAAGCAATTCGCTTAAGTTGGAACTTATTACTACTACTACTTTCTTATTCTTTTGTAACTGGAAAAGGTTTTCTTCTTTCACGGCATCAAAAGTGAAAATCCCTCATATTCAGTCTTTTATTTTTGCGGATGCATTTGTAAACTAAATAGAAAATAATAGTATATTACAAACATAATGTTTATTTGGCTTTTCCATGGTGTTAAAATAAATACACTTTCTGGACGAGAACATTTTTTTTTCACACTTAAGCTTCATTAATTTAAAAAAGTCATAATTGAATTTAAAAAAAGTTGTTTATTGGCAGAGTGGGATGTAAATATACCACAATAAACAAAATTGAAGAGTCAAAAATTACTTCTTATCATAAAATAAGCTTAAATATGTCCGTAAAAATTAACTGCCGTGAGTCTGAATGTTTAAGTTACGGTATTTGCGAGGTCGTTGTTAACTATAAAATGACACAAACATGTCCAGAGATAACCGCAGATTGTCACAATTTATTTAATTTGAATAACTCAGTTAAGTAGCATTTAAGAACTTTGAGAATAAAAAATAATAACATTTAAGTACTTTAAGAATAAAAAAAAAAAATAATTCATGGCCCACAGGTGAGCAATACTGGAACGTACATCCGTATTCAAAGTCACTTTGAAGATAATGAGCCAGCATAACGACCGAAAAGTGCAGAAAACTTGTTAAGCACGCTTGAACCATGAACTTAATTCCCGTGGAATATTTATCTAATGTATTCCTCACTGCTGTAATGCGAACTAAATTTGCGGTTTCACGAGTTCTTTCGTTACGCGGACCTTCCTTAACTTCTCCGCTACCACTGGCGTTGTCGACAGTCCTTTCCCTCGGGATAAGACACGCTCAGAGGCGATCACGAGGAAGGTAGAGTGTCGCGGGACGAACAGTGCGTCCCGCGTGGGTTCTCGGCTGCGGGGGAGGGCGGCGCGGAGTGAAAGTGCATGACGTCACGAACGAGTTAAGGGGAGTCGGGGTGTAGGCTGGCGTGCCGCGGCCTCGCAACGCCGTATTACCTGCAAGCCCGAGTTGCGAGCGGGTCGGGCGGTAATGGGCAGGTACGTGTTTCGGGAAACACGGCAGACCGCAAGGTTTCATGCGAGTTCGCGCACGCGGGTCTCCTACTCGGTAATTCCCCCTTTCCACGATACCCCCCTCCCACCTTACCCCTAGCGTCATTAACCACGGCAGCCAAGGGGCGACAAGCGCTCGCACAATGAGGCACAGCAATGTGGACGTTTGATAGCGGCAATAATCAGCCTCACGCTACGGCGAAGGCGCTGAAACAGGCGAGGGCCGAGAAAAAAAAATCTAACGGTCAATTAGCACAAATTACACGGCTCAAGGTGTTCGTGAGAGAAACGCGCAGTAATGCATCTAATCAGTACCGCAGATAATAATAAAAAAAATNACACGGCTCAAGGTGTTCGTGAGAGAAACGCGCAGTAATGCATCTAATCAGTACCGCAGATAATAATAAAAAAAAATGCAATACGTGAGTTAATGGAACCTAACGCAACAGTGGAGACGAATACATTCACGAGTGGGGACAGGAAAATGTCGCGTTTTAAACGAGTCGTAGGCTGAACTCCACTGCACTATGTATTTCAGAGCCTCAGCTTTCTGTTGATTGGCTGCTGCCCCAGAGAGTAGCCAGTTCTACCTCAGACCAGGTGGCACGGGTCCCAGTACTTGTTTCCATTGCGGTCGGTTATTGGATCAGAGTTCACCTGGGCGTGTCTCATAAACTGAGATCCAATTGCAAACATAACAGAAATGTACATGTGTTCAAAGCCTAGCTTGTCCTAACATGAATTCGCGAAATTTTTCAGTCCCTATTCATGAATTATCAAGATAGTCGGTTCCAAGCGTCTAAGCTGTATGAAGATTTATTGACAGTTTGGGATATTCTGTTTCAAATTTTGCCCAAGTTATTTTGTGCTTTACGTGTAGATATGACGGTCGCAGTTTAAAAAGCGCCGTTGCCTAACACACAGAACATACGTCTGCATCTTAGAGGAATGACCATGGAGGCATGCACTGGATTGAAGGCGTTGTCTTCCTGGAGGCCTTTGTGCGTTCGAAGCAAGAGAGTGCTAAGGGCGACTCGTACATGCACATCAGATGCCTCATCACCTCTACATGCATGGCGACGCAAGGTGTCGAACTGGTGGGAAGTTATTTAGTCGGGAACACGTTTCTTGAAGACACTGAAAGTTGATGTGACGACTTTATGGCTTAATAATGATAAAGGTGTGGGAAGGTTCCTAAAAATTCTGCGCAGGAATTTTCACACTCCAAATTTTTCTGGAGACAGGCATTTTATTAACTTACACTGTCGGAAAATTACAATTCCAGAGAACAGGCCAGAACTTAAACTCGCATGTTTATATACGTGTATATACAACGTGTTTCAAAAGGTTGCAGATAAACTTAATAAACATAAAGACGGGACAGAATAAAGCGACTTTCGACTAGAAACCCATGGTCTTCAAAGTGATTCGACGTCAGTAAAAAGATGTAGATGGCAAGGACCTAGTCTACTTGTTTTACTAAACCGATGAAATGCAGTTAAGTCGTCAACGGTTTATTATGTACATGGTACAGTTATGTAGGCTGCTTGGGTTTACAAAATTTTTTCAAATTGATGACCACCACAAACAATTCAGGAATTGCACCATGGAAACAAATCTTTGGCGCACTCTCTCGAACACCCCAGGCATTTGAGAAATCACGTCAGATCCTGCAATTATTCGGGCTACTAGTGTTTCTGTATCGTCCACTGGTGTCTAGTACGCTAACTNGAAATCACGTCAGATCCTGCAATTATTCGGGCTACTAGTGTTTCTGTATCGTCCACTGGTGTCTAGTACGCTAACTAATTGAAATGCCCCCAAAATAAGTAATCAAGGGGCGTCAAGTCCGGTGAACGGGCTGGCAATGTAAGCAGACCTTCGTGTCGGATCCAACGTCCAGGATACGTGCAATTGCAGAAAGTTCCGCACTTCAGTATTGAAATGTGTATACTGTAAACAGTACAATGGACTGCACACGTGCTACCCTAGTTAACACCAACGTACTACGGAACGTTAACAACCGACGGGTCTCTGCGCTCGCATGAGCTCCGGTACACATATGAATCTACGAATTACCCGTGTATTACGTGAAACAAAATAAGGTCCCAGTCAACCATTCTGCTGTAAATAAACGTCATGTGCTTATTGAGGATCATTTTGGAGACCACGGGAGTAGTATGATTATGGGCATTCAGGTGCAATGCATTTTAAATGGGAGCTGCAAGACTGTGGCTGTGGCTGGCGGTCTTTGCCTCGACTCGGACGAGATCGGCAATCTTCGGCTGGACTCGGATGAGCTCGACAGCTTCAGGCTTGACTCAGGAGGTGCTCGGAAGCCAGTTGTCGAACAGTTACATCCACCAACCCTTCAAGTATATATGTTTGTTTCTGGTAACAATATTGGTTGTATAGGCATAGGATATGTCAAATTATAAATCTGCATTTATTAACCAATTTTAAAACATTCTTTTCAAATTAAATTTTTTTGTATTTTTATTTTTATATTGAGCCGAAATTACACACAGTCTACTGCGGAAACATGCAAAAGTGCCTCATTAAATTACTACATTTCCAGTCAGTCCCCACTCTTGAAGACTGATTAATACACGATGCGAGACTCTACAAATTATTCACTGTCCCGACTTTTTTGTAGGCATAAGTAAGCTACTATGAATATTTTTTAATGTACGTATAATTGACTAAACCAAGCCCATCTTTCTTATAGCGACCACATGCTCGAGTATGTTATAATCATGGTATGGATCAGCACCTACCAACACTTTTATGGGCTTAATTGGCGTTAATTTAAATGACAATACTGCCAGGCCATGGAGATTTGGAATATACAAGGTTGATAAACCGTCTTAAATTTCATGCTCTTCTTAACCATCAATCCGTCAATCGTCCAATCATTCCATCGATATTTGGATCAAACCATTTGTCTTCCAATCTTTCCATTAAACTTTCAGAATCTTTTGCAATCTTTCCATCCATAATTCAATCTTTCTATCAATATTTCCATCAATATTTCGCAATCTTTCGCAATCTTTCCATAAATATTTTACAATCTTCCCCTCAACCTTTTAATCGTGCCTTCATTTTTTGCAATCTTTCCATCAATATTTCACAATCTTTCCATCAATCTTTTGCAATCTTTCCATTAATCTTTTGCAATATTTCCATCAATATTTAGCTATCTTTCCATCAATATTTAAATCTTTCCATCAATTTTTTNCATTAATCTTTTGCAATATTTCCATCAATATTTAGCTATCTTTCCATCAATATTTAAATCTTTCCATCAATTTTTTGCAATCTTTCCATCAACCTTTCAATCTTCCTCCCAATCTTTCGTCCAATATTTTGATCAATAATGAATCCGTATACAATCCATGGGTTTGTCATCTGTATTCATCAATACATATTTTAAAAAAACGAGTCACCAACAGTCTCCAAAATTTGTAAATGATGACGGACCTAATGTTTTGTATGCAGTGCGATTATCGCGTAGATGTCGTTCGGGCCGCTCATGGTGGTCACATTGAACATTTATAAATATATGGTAAACAAACTTCGCGGTTCTACGGTTCATTTGATTGGACAATAAAGGCTGTAGGTAGTTTGGTTTTGATATTATAGACCTTAAAAGTTAGGGTTTTATTTTATAATCATCCTGTATATTTACACTTCTCCCCTAAAGTGATATTTAAGGAAGCTGTGCGCCCCCACAAAATCCATTTTTAAAAAGCCAACCTGTGAATTGTTTTGCCTAACTTTCAGGAAATTCATATTCTGTTCTGAGAGTTATACGTAGATTTATCGTAAACTGTTCACCTGAGAGTGTTCCGACCAGACGCCCTTTTCATTAATTTAGAAGTTCTGATTAATTAGTTGTTTTTATAAATCACGCACATATTACGGTTACAAAATCTAATCCAAAAGCCAATCCCCATTTTCACCATGAAGTGTAATGATATTGACAACCGCGCTTTCAGAGATTAAAGATCTCCGGTGTACAAAACACCATTCTCTGATTTGTTGCTTAATGGCAAGTAGTTTCTTATATTTTGAGCGAGATACTTTTTAAAATTCAATTTTGGTACGTTAAGGAGGGGCGGGGGAGGGTGGGTAGTCATAACTACCTTGATAATAGCTTTAAGAGAAATGTTTTCGTCTTGTTTTTTTGGAAGTAATAACCTGCTGTATAGTTCGTCGATGTTGTTTGTTCAGAATTAGAAACAATGGGCGCGAGTGCGTGTGTGTACATATATACAGACTATTCGCGGTTCCTTCATACATTTGTATCAAACCTTTGAAAAGTCACCCCATATATGCCTTTTTGAAATGTTTCGTAAATATATATGTCATTTATCCCATGAGTTTTCTACATCTGGTAACACAAAAATCTCTTATTTTTGGTTAATTCAAACATTTACTAATTTCATTATAAATTATAATTCTTCAATTGTAATTCATACGAATAAAAACAGTGATCATATATGTGTGTTGGTAATGACTAGTAAGGAATAAATGTCACACAAGATTATATTAAACTAAGTGCTTACGAATGCGGTGCGTTGTCCCTTTTGTGTAATTTTCTAGAATAGGTTGAGCTCTGTTTTCATTATGCGGAGGAACAGTCGGATAGTAGACTGAAGACCCAAAAAAACTGGTACACCTGCCTATTATCGTGTATGGCCCCCCAAGCACGCAGAAGTGCCGCAAGACGACATGGCATGGACTCGACTAATGTCTGAAGGTATGCAGGAGGCAANTCTACATCTGGTAACACAAAAATCTCTTATTTTTGGTTAATTCAAACATTTACTAATTTCATTATAAATTATAATACTTCAATTGTAATTCATACGAATAAAAACAGTGATCATATATGTGTGTTGGTAATGACTAGTAAGGAATAAATGTCACACAATATTATATTAAACTAAGTGCTTACGAATGCGGTGCGTTGTCCCTTTTGTGTAATTTTTTAGACTAGGCTGAGCTCTGTTTTCATTATGCGGAGGAACAGTCGGATAGTAGACTGAAGAGCCAAAAAAACTGGTACACCTGCCTATTATCGTGTATGGCCCCCAAGCACGCAGAAGTGCCGCAAGACGACATGGCATGGACTCGACTAATGTCTGAAGGTATGCAGGAGGCAATTCACACCATGAATCCTGCAAGGCAGTCCACAAATTCAATCTGCGGCAATTTGAGAAAGGGTTGCACGTCTGTCACGTTTAAAGATTCTCGTCAGTCGTCGTTTGTCCCGTTCGTTCACGATATTTTTCCGGCCGCAGCGATGTCAAAGATGTGATGTTTTACCGGATTCCCGATATTCACGGTACACTCGTGAAATGGTCGTACGCGAACATCCAAATGTTATCGCTACCTCGGAGATGCTATGTCCCATCTCTCGTGCGCCGACTATAACACCACGTTCAAACTCACTTAAATCTTGATAACCTGCCATTGTAGCAGCAGTAACCGATCTAGCTGCCAACCGCATCGCGTTACTCTGATTGGTTCCGTACATCTGTTATTTGCATACGCACGCCTATACCAGTTTTTTTTTGGCTCTTCAGTGTAAAACTTAAGAAGGATTTCAGACAAGTTTGAAGTAGCAGTGAACGGACTCTACCTGTCGCCCACAGAGTAAATAATTGGGCATTGAGCCTCGCAGTGTACTGTACTGGCAAAATTATACCTTCCTGTGCGCTAAGACCACAGTTGTGTACGCTGCTCAGAATGAGTTGAAAATACGGAGTTACAACAGCCACTCACACAGCTGCACACGCCAGCAAAATGGCGTCACTGGTTGGCAACATGTCTGAAAGTGGTTTGCCAATCAGCTCCTGGTTACTTACTAGTAAGCCAGCAGCCCACCCAACAGGAAACTTTTCGCAAAACACAATATCCAATCGGACACAACACTTGTTCCAGAGCTTCGCGAGGACCAGTCATCAAATGGNCTCTGATTGGTTCCATACCTCTGTTATTTGCATACGCACGCCTATACCAGTTTTTTTTGGCTCTTCAGTGTAAAACTTAAGCAGGATTTCAGACAAGTTTGAAGTAGCAGTGAACGGACTCCACCTGTCACCCACAGAGTAAATAATTGGGCATTGAGCCTCGCAGTGTACTGTACTGGCTAAATTATACCTTCCTGTGCGTTAAGACCACAGTTGTGTACGCTGCTCAGAATGAGTTGCAAATACGGAGTTACAACAGCCACTCACACAGCTGCACACGCCAGCAAAATGGCGTCACTGGTTGGCAGCATGTCTGAAAGTGGTTTGCCAATCAGCTCCTGGTTACTTACTAGTAAGCCAGCAGCCCACCCAACAGGGAACTTTTCGCAAAACACAATATCCAATCGGACACAACACTTGTTCCAGAGCTTCGCGAGGACCAGTCATCAAATGGGTACGCTAACTTCAAAGAAACCGACACCC
>NQII01008178.1:51369-61651 GCA_002778355.1 Clitarchus hookeri
AGGAAATGCTATCGCTTTCCCTTGCCGTTCAAAATGTTTCACTTCGATCTCGAGCGAATGATCTCCGCAAGCACCAGTTCAGCTCAATCCAGCGGGTATCGGGCTTGATCATTACGCAAACAAAAAATCTCTGAAAATTAAATAGTTTGATGTGAGAGCAGTGTTAAAGCAGTATGCTACGAGTGACAAAGGACTCGCAACTACTTTAACGTACATCGTAAGTGGAGAAATGATAAGGTGGCTTATCGGTTCACTTTACTCGAGAAGATAAGTTAGCTACACCACTGTCTGGATTACACAAGTCTGGATGCCATCCATCATTGTCTGCACTTGCAACTAAGCACGGACTACACGGTTATGTATTAACAGTCTTTCTGTTTGTTGTACAAAAGTTGCCAAGAAGAAGTTGCGCACTGAAAAAAAAATTCAGCTGTGTTCTATATGGAATGTGACATTCTATAAAAAAAAAAGGCAATTTATCTCCTCCCTTTCCAACTTCAAGTACTGAAAAGTTTAGTTTATGATAACATAGTGATACCATGGGTGTGTTATCTTCTCTACAATTGACATAATCCTAAGTGTGAAGAATATACAATGTATTTACTGTTATTTTCATATTTTCTGAAACCCCGCTAAAAATCTACTTTCAGTACGTTCCTCCACCTCGTGCAAACCAGAACTACACGAGAGCGCCAACGCACCGCACTCAGTGCAATAATTCATATTATCTATCAAACTATTTCTTACTAGACATTACCAACACGCATATTTCTTCTGTCTTTGTCGATATAAGTTATAAATTATATATTATAATGAATAAATAAAATATCAGTAAAATTGAAATTTAACAAAAAATGAGGTATTTATAGGTTAACAAAAGTATAAAACGCGAGTGTTATATGACATATTTAGGAACCAACCAAACACTAGAGCGTTTTTTCAAAGGTTTGATTTAAAGAGTGCGAAGACACCGCGAAGAGACTTAGAGGTTGTTTATGGCGATCAGCGCAAAACACGATCAGCAGTCACGGATACCCACCGCTGCGGAAAGTTTTGACAAAATATTGGCCCGAAAATAAACTCTATTTTAGTGAGGCAGCATTTGGTTAATGTGTTTGCAGATTTAAAAATTGAAAGCAAATCGCCCATGTATGTGTAAGTAAATATTTCCGCGCTTATTTTACCCATCCACTGTATCGCTATCTTTCACCATCGAACATAAAAATGTTTCATTCTCTGCGTTCTATATTTAATGTTCCTAAACAATGATTGGGTANTATCTTTCACCATCGAACATAAAAATGTTTCATTCTCTGCGTTCTATATTTAATGTTCCTAAACAATGATTGGGTATTTTGTAAATATTTTATTCACTTTGCGAAACATGAATATTTGTTTGATTTGAGGGAATTACATTTACTTTGATAATAAGCGTTCTTACAAACATATAGCCGTGTACGTACGCCGATATTTAACGGCTGAGATAGCAATACGTTTTGAGTTAAACATTGTAACACGTGCTTTTTGAGCTATAATGATGACTTATTATTGACACCTAACTTTTATGATTAACAGGCTTAATATTATTTTNCACGTGCTTTTTGAGCTATAATGATGACTTATTATTGACACCTAACTTTTATGATTAACAGGCTTAATATTATTTATTGCATAATTTATTTCATTATATGGGAAGATTTATTTATTAGTCTTGAAACAGACTCCATAATATTTATTTTTAACAGTAGTTTTATTTTGGCCACATATTTATTTATGTCTTTATATTTTTACGCTGTGTGCGTGTACTTACAAGGCCATATGACTATGCATTTCTGAACGTTGGGCAGTTTCAAGTGGCAGTAGGCTTGTAACCCTCGTGATTGGCCAGCTTTTAAAGAACATACTTAAGTTAAGTTTTCAACTAGAAAGACGGGCATCTTGTTACGCGGCGTCAGGCAGCCAGCCCGGGTGGCTGTGCACTTGGTGTTACATTTAGATTGTTCATACGGAAGTCTGAGTTCGCGCCCCTGAAACTGCAGGTCACCTACTAAGAGACGAAGACGCGAGGTGTTGTAAGCAATAAGTAGGCCTGTATTAGCTCCCTCCACGTCGCTTTCAGAGAGGTTAGCTGAAACTCTAGAGGTGCCATTGAACTGTATGTTATTACCATAAGCCGTTTGCTAACATATAGGGAAGACGTAACCCAGGGCTGCTGTGCATCCAGAGAGACTCCTTGTTATCGAACCTGATCATCGGGAACTTCAAGATCATCAGAATTCTACGTTTGACCACTAATTCCAGCTAAGAAATTACAAGTAAAGTTTTTCTCCTAACGCCGTAAATGCGACATTGTAAAACATTTTTGACGCAACCATGTTGTTTTTAATACGCACACTTTTCCGACATTTACTACGGTGAACCTGAACTGAGTCCTTGCTCTGCCGCCAGCTGATTGCAAATATTTTAATTTAATCTATTTTTTTTAAGGAAAATTTATGATTAAGGCGTAATTTCTGAACATTTTCCAACATTTTAGTTCATAACCATTACGAGGGCACAAGTGTTTCAAAGGCTACTTACTACTACTCCAAGCAGAAATATTTCAATTGTATGGTTAATATTTTCGAAGCCACAGATAATCCTCTTATTTGTATTGTCTTCTGGATGATTTTTTTACTGGGAAAAGTCAAGTTATTCTGAGCATAATTATACATCCAGACATTTTTTTAACAGTCACCCATTGTTGTTATTTCGTAGTAGCAGCAAGTTTTTCTCCTAGTGTTCCTGTTTGTATCTGTGCTTATTCCGTCCCCACGCATTTTTACTACCAGACTACTGTATTGCTGTATGTACAAATGGTACAAGTTACTTCAGATTGGTAACATAAAGTGTGTGTATTCCTACTTACAGTCTGGACGGGGCCGGGCAAAGGTAACTCATCAGACTGCCTTCAAGCGTCACTAAGGTGAATCTAATTTCCAGTTCTCACACTGTTTTGTGTTATAAAGGAGTCAAAGATGCAATAATTATAATTTTCAATAAGCACCCTACTAAGTACTCAATTTGGACGATCGTGACTACGCAGCTAGGGTCTGCACTCTACCCAGAATATTCGTTACGCATACTACAGCAGCCGCAACGTCATCCTAGTATACACAGAGGTATACAGAACCCCCTTTCTCCCTCAGTTTATTATTATTTTGTATTACATTCTAGACTGGCATATTTAACACGTTTCACATTTTGGTTTAACACGAATAAGCATACGTACTTCGCCTTCACGAGATTCAAGAAACAGTTAATAAAAAAAATATTTTTTGTCTCAAGTAAGTTTATTATTGTAGCTTATTGCTTGGGCGGTCTTCTTATATCAGTTGCTGNAAAACAGTTAATAAAAAAAAAAATATTTTTTGTCTCAAGTAAGTTTATTATTGTAGCTTATTGCTTGGGCGGTCTTCTTATATCAGTTGCTGAATTATATTAATATATACACAAATGTTCTGGTCGCGGTTAGCAATTTCCTTCGGTATCTTGCATAGTTCTTATTTAACTCTCGTACAAAGTTGCTATACAAAATAATTTCGTATATTATTAAGAATGAGTTTTTGAGCTCGTGTAATGCTCTGTGACTTAGGTATGTCGAAATTCTCCCTCTACTACCCAATGCTGATTCGATTCACCGTAATGTAACAAAATATGTTTTGTTTCTGTTTGAGTATACTTTGCGACGTTTAACAGAAATGAAGTCGGTACACAATTTCCGCCAGGGAAATCCCAAACAAATACGTGTTTTCGATTTATTTGTAAGTAATTAATTTCAGTTAATTTATGTAATACAGTTAATTCATCATGACGCATTTTAAGAACTGCGGCACTCCTTGCATGAGTTATACGGACTACAATCAAAGAATAGGCAAGTATACAGATTTGAAATAACGTGGCGGTTTCTTTGATGCGAGGGGCCGCGGTGGTGTAGTGGTTAGACTACTCTCCCTCCCTAAGCAAACAGTGTTCGATTCCCGGTGGGTGGCTCCCGGAATACTGCCGGACGATGCCGCTAGTCGTTGGATTTTCTCGGGGACATCCCGTTTCCTTAGCCCTTACATTCCGGTGCTGCTCCGGATACTCACCTCGCTTCACCCTCATCAGCTCTCAAGAACTCGATGTTAAGAGCCGTCCACTGCACTCCATGATGTGGACGCACCTATTAGCTGATCAACTACGCGAGGCTCCGTAACAGGTGTCGGGTGTCTTGTGACCCTGCAACAGGCAGAAAAAACGCACGGCCGCTAATATTTTTTTAATTTTTAAAAGCTGCAGCAAACAGCGTCCTTCTGCCTGCTGTAGTCATCACGAGATGTTGTTTTGTTNTTATTTTTTTTAATTTTTAAAAGCTGCAGCAAACAGCGCCCTTCTGCCTGCTGTAGTCATCGCGAGATGTTGTGGTGTTAATATTGTCCATTTCATTTAAATAGGGTAAAGTTTGACATACAATGCCACCAACATACATGGTATGTAAAAAAAAATGCTCTCAATTGCAAAGTATTCTATCAGCGGATGAATTGCTGCGAGATGTATGTTTTTATTTTGGCGATATCGATAATATTAATGGAATAAAATGCTACTGAGAACTAAAATTTGTAATTTAGTATTTTAATTATACTTACAACATTTATGGGTTAAATTATAATTTTAAAGCAATACGCAATTTTCTTTTTGGCTTTTAGTGAATTGACTTTAAACATATATTTAGCAATTATGACTGAGCACGTGGAAACTTAACGATCAGTGAACTGTTTACATCCCGACGAACGCCATTATGCATGTACTCTTTTTAATCACGTTTATGAGAGTACCTTGTTGGTGTTGGAATATTTTATCGGTAGTTAATTATAATTGTATTCGCTTTCATTAAGCATAGTTTGTTGTAGGTATGGTTTGGTGAGTTTTCTTAGGTTAAATGTAATATTATCGGCACGTGTTTATTGCTTCGTAAAACGGCTCGTTCCGCCATTTTTCCAACCGGCGTATGCCATGAAGCGACACAAATAAAATTTACGGTTCGAAGTTTATGTATGTTTGTTTCGGGAAATGGGCGAAGTGTTGAATTTGCTTCATATCAGTGACGNCGGTTCGAAGTTTATGTATGTTTGTTTCGGGAAATGGGCGAAGTGTTGAATTTGCTTCATATCAGTGACGGACAAACGTGATTTTAGTGAAGTAATCGTGCAAGGATTTCCATAGGAAAACACGTGTTCAATAGGTTGCGAATTTAACACTAAGTTATCATATCTTGTAAAAAATTTATTTATAAAGTTACTATGATGTTTGAAATGCACGTGGCCTATGAAAAGCTGCGTTTTTACATTTTTTGAAGTAAAAAAAAAAATTTGGTTTATTTGGCTTATATTGTTAATCCTGACGAGTGTAAGGGTAACTTCGGTACAAGTCTGTGTTTGCCGCTCCATATTTACGAACAGCGACGAGTGTATCGTTTTTTCTTTCATTGAAATTAACATTTTCGAAGACATAAATTGAATTTTATTTACGTACGAGCGATACGCTCCACCTATTCATCAAAACAATATGCAATTGACACGCTCGCAAAAAAAAACCGCAAAACAACGCCGTCTCACCAAGTACGTTAAATGCAAATGTGCACTGGACTCGTAACACTTGCCTGCAAAAGATCTCTTCGCTCACAGAACAGGCGCGGCGAAGGGTACATGGTGGCACCACTATTTTCCCAGAACTGTCGAAATTTTCCCCACTTGCATGATATGGATAATGAGAGAGAATTCGTGTGAAGATGTGTTAATTCGGATATCTACGAAAGATGCAGTTAACCTTTTGGTGTAAGATGGTAACATCATCGAAAGTGATACTAAAGCAAAATTACGTAATTATTTGTCTGGGAACATGCCTTGTCATCAATACGGACTCATATGAAATTTAGTGAGCATCTATGCTTGTGCATTCATAGTAAATGGCGGAGTAAGGGTAGGAATAAAAAGGTAAATATGCACGCAGTAATTCATGCCACATAATTTTACCCCGGCGGACTAAAGAAACTCGTCATTGAATTACGGCTAGTAATTATTCATAATTTGCTCCACACCCTCTCACTTTAAACGGAAATCTTGAGGACCTCTGTGTGCATTATAAATGAAACGTTCTGCATAGATAGGAAGAGGGCAAGAAGTGTTATCGCCCGAATTACACCACACATATCCCAAGACATCAGCCCTCCCTGCTGTATGACGTTGCGTAACCTGTTACGTAACAAATTACTCACCGCTAATTTATGGTATTTGCTATAAACTTAGAGAGACTTCATTCCTATGCAAATGTTACAAGGGTCCTACGTACTCGGACAAGCATAAGAAATACCCTAAGAGCCGCATGGGGTACTATAAAAAGCATTACGTNACAAGGGTCCTACGTACTCGGACAAGCATAAGAAATACCCTAAGAGCCGCATGGGGTACTATAAAAAGCATTACGTCAATTGCCGTCGACTCTTGAGAACTTTACGGGACATTCACGGATGATCTTAGAATCGTGGGTCGAGTACAGTTTGGTACAAATACACCTTGCAGTTGAGACAATAAGCCGAAAGTGCAGTTAGCCAATAGTGTGGCTAGTTAGATGATTGATGAGAACTGCTGTTGTACTAATTATTACACTCTAGCAAATAATTGTACATTTGGGCTAATGAAACTCGATAAAATGAAATTGGACATCAGTGACTGACGTTTGTTTTGTCAGAGAAATGCTCAGTTTGTATTCAGTTCTATTCAATATAATGAAAAATCTAAAAATGCTATTTTATTANGTTTTGTCAGAGAAATGCTCAGTTTGTATTCAGTTCTATTCAATATAATGAAAAATCTAAAAATGCTATTTTATTTAAAAAAAACAAAAAACTAAATAAATGAAACTTTTGCTGTAAACAACATGAGTAAAAAGGTAATTCCAAATCATATAATTTATTTTCACGCTTCAAATTTTACATGTACTTATAATTATGACAAGAAAGGCAGATAAACATAGAAGTATCTTAGAAGCTTTATAGCAAAAACGCTTAAGAGCATTATCAAGGGGAAAATATGGAAAATAGGACTCTTGTTTTACTACTGGTTTATCTACAAAAATGCTGTTCTTCACTTTGACGATATGTACTGCAGATATAAGTATAATGCCTCATAAGTAGTAGGGAAATTGGAAGTCGGGTGCAAGGGAACTAGTAGTAGGCGCCAGGTGACGCATCTTGAATTTCTCTTTTTTCCCCCTTTGTCAATCAAAATTTATCTTTCTTTCCTTGAAATAGGTTTTTTTCACTATAAATTTTTCTTTGCTCCCTCAAAAGTCCAATTTTTCCCTTAAAGTATCCCATTTTTCCCTCAAAAATCTCCGATCTCCTCATTAAAAAAAAGAGCCCTTTTATTGCCAAAACTATCCGTTCGAAGGATTTGGGGGGCTCCTTTTAACCTGTGACATTGACCTTCGACCACGACCTTGACGCTGTGCCCGGTGACATCAGATAACCTTGAATCCAAAAATTCCTAAAAATTTCAGAAAAATTATGAAATCCCCAAAAATTTATATATAAAAAAAAGAACAAATATTTTTAAGATGTACATGTAGGAGGTTAGATGACATGTGGATCGACTAAGCTCCCGAAAAGACCGGTCTTCACCAGGTCGACCAGTGTCCATTTCGTCAGCCATGTTAGATGTTGATGACCTTGACCTTCATCATTGACCTTGGTCAAAGTTGAAGATCAAGGATGACCTTGTAGCCAAAAATCTTAAAAAGAACCTTAATATTTTCTAAAAATTTCAACAAATTCACAAAATACCCATGAAACTTAGCTCAAGACTCAAGACCCAAGACTATTGACCCAAGACTCAAGAATCAAGACTAAAATTTGTAGCATTATTATTATCATTTTTTGAATTTTGGGAACTTTTTGAGTTGAAGGTCAATCTTCATTGGTTTAAGTCCAAATATCAAGGTCACCGAAAAATTGTTTATTATGTGTTGTTAGGGGTTGTTATGGGCCTAAGGGCNTAATGGGTCATTATGGGTTATCATAGATCATTTATGGGTCATTATGGGTCATTATGGGTCGGTATGGGTCATTTGTGGTGTGTGCGGCGTTAAGTGCGATGATGATTGCTGTGCTAAGTGAGGTGCTAAATGCAGTGCTGATTGTGGTGCTAAGTGCGCTGCTAAGTAAGCTGCTAAGTGCAGTACTGATTGCGGTGCTAAGTGCGGTGCTGATTCTAGTGTGAGCGGTGCTGATTGCGGTGCTGATTGCATTGTGTTCGGTGCTAGGTGTGGTGCTGATTGTGGTGCTAAGTGCGGGGATGATTGGCGAGAATTGCAAAGGACTGATGGAAAGATTTACTCTTGATGACTGACTCCTGCAGACTGACTCCATCATGTGATGTCTCACTGCCTGCATGTGATTGGTCAGCTGCAAACACGTGGAAACTCGGAGATTGGCTCGTTAATGTCCGCACAATGTGTTATTCGCGTAATATGTTTGTTTTAATAACAACATGATGTCATTTGGCTTTCATATGGGTATATTATAAGCATTTGGGGGTCTGTTGTGGGGTTTGTTTGACTGCAGCTGACGTGAAATATACATATTATCAGCTTGTGAAAGCACATATAAAATAAAATGGTGACAAAGGTTGTGGGCCCAGCAACAAAACCTACAGAAATACTGCCATAGACTTCCTCGAGCATGATGCTGATAGTGCCAGCGACTACTTTGGATGGGTCACCTACAGCAGTGTCTCCATCGAGTTCTTCGGATGGGTCACCTACAGCAATGTCGCCATCGACTTCTTAAGACATGACGCCGACATCACATTGAACTTCTTCAGGTATGGCGCCGACAGCACCATTTACTTCTTCGGATGGATCACCTACCGCAGTGCTGTCATCGACTCCTTCAGGCATGACTCCGACAGCACATTCATCTTCTTCGGATGGGTAATTTATAGCAGTGTCGCCATCTACAACTTCAGGAATGTCATCGACTTCTTCGGATGGAGTACCTAAAGCAGTATCGTCATTGATTACTTCGTCAAGGCTTCGTTGTTGTTACTATGACAAGATATTTGCCTACAGCCAAAGTGCAAGGAAGCACGAAAGAACTACTTGTGTGAAGGGTCCTTCCTGTGCTATGCAACAATGCTTTAAGTGCAAACATCTTCTCAAACGTGATGATATCTGAAGAGACATAACAAGATCTGTAAAGTCAGATTTCCTGCAGCTAAGTAACGCCCTGTACTAGCTATTGGCAATACCACATCGAATGGATTCTACAGAAAAAAAATCCGCATTCAAGGGCATTGAAAAAGATTATGCAACTGGAAATAGCTATGTTGGTACTAAACACATACATGTATACATACATGGACCACATTAAGCAAAGGATAATCAATCAATTAACAGAATAAGTCGAAGAAGGTCTTATAAAATATCATGTTTGACTGGAATGTACCTATGAAAAGCCTCAACCTTTGGATGAAGAAATCAGCCGGTGGGGATTCAAGACTGCAAAGGAAGAATTGTACAGCGTAGATAGCATTCCGAGGCTGGGGAGAACTTGAAAGAAAAACTTTATCGTGAAGAAGAATATATATGGCTAAGGGTTCTGGGTGGATGCTAGTTAACGTAGACTGTCTCGAACAGCGTATAAGCAGATTATATTAATTATGTGAAAAGAGAGGATTTTGCTGGTAAGGCACTGAATGTATAGTATGGAGAATGTGAGAATTCAGATTTTTTTATGTTCGTAGTCTGATATACGCAAAAAATATAAATTTTCTTTGCTTCAAATATACGTTTTTAATGTTCCTAGTATGCTTACTTTCTCTGATATAGAGAAATATGGTAGCCTTGATTTTCAGATCGGCCAATACAAGCCGATACTGTAAGTGAGCGTGATATNTCTGATATAGAGAAATATGGTAGCCTTGATTTTCAGATCGGCCAATACAAGCCGATACTGTAAGTGAGCGTGATATAAAAAATATACGAAATTATGTGGGAAAAATTAGATTATTTGAATTTAGTACTTCAAAATTTCTTGTGTAGGCCAATCACTGAATGTGCATAATCATTGATAGTGTAGCAAAGGCATATGCTGAAGCGTACAAAAAAAGAGTGTATTAATACTGCTCTACATTCTTAGCGGGTTGGATGTAGCAGTCTTGGAAGTATGCTGCTGGAGTGTTAGAAATTTGACCCTGAGGCAGGG
>NQII01008178.1:64107-76866 GCA_002778355.1 Clitarchus hookeri
GATATCAAGGGAAAAAGGGAAACTTTAAGAGAAAAAAGGGGGAAAATGGAAATTCATGATGTCGTCGGCCGGAGCCTGGCACCTACTCCCTGTTCCCTTTCGCCCTTCTCTCCCTTTCCCTACTACTCTCATATTACACTATAAATTGTGGTACTAGGTTTAAATCACAATCCAGACAGACCGCCCTGCAAGTAATCTAGTTCCAGTTCAAAGAAATGTTTTTTTATTCCATTGAAGAAACTTCCTGAAACCGTTGTGTTTTATCTGAAAACGCGAAGCTCCCCTCAAACAGCAGGAAAAGACGTAAGGCATAATTACAGCGGTAATCATAACTCTGACGGCAATCTCCGAGGCCCGGTAACTACGGGCACGAACCAATCGAAAGCAGGACTTGCGATAATGCGTTGTTAAAGCGAGAATCGACAAGTACCGCCAGCTAGGTATGCAAATGACGGGACCTGCCATTACTGCCCAACACTACGCAAGGCCTCTTCCCGTTCCCATTACACCACCTTGCGTCTGGACGTCGGCTAGGGATTCGAAAAAATACAGACGCGAGGGGAACGGTGGGCCTGCAAGCCAAGGAAGGGGAAGGAAGAAACAAAGAATTTAATTACAACTCTAGACGTTCTCAAACTCCAGTATTAATTTTGCCTCCATTACGCCGGCAGAGTAATGGGGATTTGCATAAAATTTCGATTGCCTCTCATAATTGGCCGTTATCATCATCAAGGTGTATTAAAGGTAAGATCTCGGAGGCCATTATAATTGTTTTAAATTAACCCGGGGGCCCAGTGGCAATTAAATGCAAATAATGACGCAACTGTGCCGGTCGAAGCCAATTCCTTGCGGGCCTGAATAAAAAAAAAGTTCTTACAGGAAAAGAGGCGACGTTGCGGACGAAGTCGTAGAAAAGCATCGTGTTTGTGGTCTTGAGGCACGCGAGAACNTTACAGGAAAAGAGGCGACGTTGCGGACGAAGTCGTAGAAAAGCATCGTGTTTGTGGTCTTGAGGCACGCGAGAACATCAACGCCCTACACCAACATTACAAACCATTTCCTCAAACTAGAAAGTGTACTCTTAATCCGAATCAGTGAAATTATTTACTGAATGAGCTGCAGTGAGGTTTCACTACTAGGTCAAGGAAATTCACTAGCAACAAGTAAAAACCATTGTTAAATAAGTGAATATCAGTAACTATAGTCAATTCACTGTTACTTCCAACTTTCCTGAAGCCCTGCTAAATTTCTACTTTCATGCTATTCTTCCGCCTCAAGCAAACAAAGCATAGCCTAGTCTCGAAAATCACAGCAAAGGGACAACACACAGCATTCGTGCGCACTCAGTTCAATAATATTTTACTTGAGAACTACTTATTTTCAGGCATTACCAATACACCTATTTTATCCCTTTATTTATTCATATTAGTTATAAACTATATATAATTTATAGATTAAATATATGTAAAAGTTTAATTTTACCAAAAGTAAGCTACTTCTATGTTAACATAAGTATAACACGCTAGAGATACATTACATATCTAGGAAACAACCAAGCACGTCATAAATAGGGGGATTTTGCAAAGGTTTCATTAAAAAAGTGTGAAGAAACCGTTAATAGACAATAAAATGATCAGTGGAATTTTATTCATTCAAGAACAGCAGTTTCAACTGATCTGTAGACAAACTCGCNAATAGACAATAAAATGATCAGTGGAATTTTATTCATTCAAGAACAGCAGTTTCAACTGATCTGTAGACAAACTCGCTGATTTGGAGCATTTTTAAATGTTTCGTGTTTAGAGGATACATTAGCTTTAGAATTCCTTGACTGAAAGGCAACTCGAAAATGAATATCGGTGAGTGGTAAACGCATCTCTTTATGTCTCTTAACATTAGAATTATCTCTCATATGTATGTTTATCACTGCAAGCTTCCCGCTACAAACAATAGTTAAAGAAGGCCACTTGCATTAAGTTTTCATAAACTACTGTTACTTCACCGGATAATGCTGTGTTAGCTGTGTTATGTATAGTACAATGATATTATGTCTCTGTGTATTTTATAATTCCACTANACCGGATAATGCTGTGTTAGCTGTGTTATGTATAGTACAATGATATTATGTCTCTGTGTATTTTATAATTCCACTGAAAAAAATTAAACCTTTCAATTAAAAATATTTTATCTTAGTACATTCAACTGTAATTTCGAAAATATTTGCTTCGGCGGTGTAGTTTATGTTAAAATAAATTATATTTTGTTCTTAAAGTAAACAACATAAAGTTGTTAAATATAACAACATTCCCTGACTGATCCGTAGGTTTTATTTAGCATAAACAAGTAATATCTGTAGAATTTTTACCGACAGTTTGTGTATTAAAAGTTAATAAAACATATGTTATTCTTTCCTAAATACGTTGCTATCCTAGCATGATTTTCCTACAGCATCGGGATTCGTCACAATCTGGATCACAAGCAAGTAGTTGTAACTAACGATATGAAATAACACCCAATTGTTATCAACAACCTCTTACAAAAAACAACCATGTTCACTTTGACACATGGTTCCTAAAATTTGAAATTGGGTCAAAAGTTGTGCTATTGGTGAGAAAAGTAAATAAACATTGTTAAGTATGACTGACTTGTAAATAAAATTATTTATTGAGATGTTGTGATGGCCTATGCACATAAAAAATTCGCCTAAGTTCACCTCGCCTTGGATTGCTGTTTCTACACGAAGGTCGTGGACAATTGTTTACCTTTGGTGCGATTGGGGTCGCTCAACTGACCATCTCGCAGCCATTGCCCTGCATGAGAGCTGGACGGCAAATGGCGCATGGCGCTCTAGTGTGCTGTTTCGAAGCTTCGCCTGCTGCCCCTTCCACCCCCATGCGTCACCATGACAAGGTAATGCCGGCCACCCATGACACCACCAGGAGGCGTTTCCGTTCCGTGAAAGTCGGAAATTGTCCAAGAAGACGACGAGATAATTATATCAAAGGCTTGTGGTCTTCCCTTCTTGGGGAGACAGGTCAGGGACTTTATTAAGGAAGGAACTGCTGTTCATCTGTGTTAAATGGTGGGGTAGTGGGGTTGCTTTGCATAACTATTAAAATATGTGTAATCTCCATTTTTAATTATTTTGTAGAAAACAATATCCTTGGGGGATTTAAAAACATAGAATTTTAGAAAAAATTTTAATCGATTTTGTAATCCCATATTGGGAATTGATGTTTTTGTATTTCGTGAAAGGGAAAAAATATATCAGAATATTGTAACAACCCAAAGTGCAAACCCAAACAAAGCTTTATGATACCCTTTGATGAGACACTAACAGGGGGTCTCTATTCCTTGGAAAACTAACATCATCCTGAGGAAACAGAGACGGAGTCCTATTTGCACATGTCGGCTGAAACCGTCACATGTAAATAGAAAACTGCACCTCTCTGCTCCATCAGTGCGGTCTGTTGAAGGGGGATTGAATTTATTGAAAAATTGTTTGGGCTTGCTACAGTGGTAAAGAGAGTGAAAATAGTTTGTGTGCATCAAACTAATTTCCCAAATTACTTCTACAGGAGCCGTTCGTACTTCCTGGATTCAAACTTTGGGAAAAGAGTCCTTGGAGAAAGCGCTCCCGATGCGAGTGTTACCTACAAGCCAAAGGAAGGAATTTAAGTCCTACGCCACCTGATGCATGATCTGGTGAGAAAATGAGGAGTTGCTGGTCAACCTGAAGGTGAGTCCGTTTCAATCACCGTTTTTAAAAATCTTAAATATCTGCCTAACAGTCTGAGCGATGGTTTCAAAGTAGTGAGCAGTTTGACTTTGGGCGCTGTATTAAAATTGCTCGTTCAAATGGCTAAAGTAATTTCACTAAACATCTGTGAAATAGCAGTATTATATGCTAAAATAGTGTTTAAAGTACCCGAATCCTTGCGGAGTGTGGCAGGGCAGCTATCAATGAGCGTATGTCCTTTCACGAATTTCGCTATTTTGCGGCAAACAGGTACTCCAGTAGCCATAGCACACCAACGCATGAAAATTTTAGAAATATTTCTGTGTCCTGGAGAGACAAGGCAACATTTTGTAAAGGAGACGATTAGACTGGTAGAAGTTTTGGGCTTGCCATATGCAGAAGCAAATTTGGTAGAAAGTGTGTTTTTTAATTTGTTGCCTTAAAATAGTAAGTTCTTTACCTTTGCCACAAAGCCACAAATGTTGCACGAGCTGTTAGCATTGGTAGTTCAGGTAGTAGTAAAAGTAGGCGATTGTAAGCAAAAGATGGATAGGGAAGTAACATCTGAAAGGCAGTGTCAAATTTGTTTTCAGTCAAACCATCCAAAGGCGAAATGTTTTTATAAGAACCAAAAAGAAGAAGGAAATTCCATACAGAATAAGCCGAAACAGAAATACCGAATTAGTTTTCGGGTAAAATCACACAACAGAAAATTGTTTTTATAAAAAAAAGGCAGAAAGTGACGGGAAAGTAGTATCGCCAAGAAACAGGGACCAGTCAGACGTAAAATAAATATCCGATGGCAGAAACTGGTGAAAATGGTAATTTGTTACGTTACCAGTCTGTTAATCCCGGTCACCTTCAATTTAAATGTCTGTTTGCTAGCTAAAGCTGGATGATTAGGTTCAGTTGAAAATACCAATTGGTTTAATAGGAATGGCTTGCTGTATGTTCCATAAATAATTGGAAATCTAACCATGTCCTCGTTGTTGTTTAGGGGTCTCTGCGTCTGTCATAAAACATGAAACTTGTAATAAAATTATGAGTGATGCGCCGGTTGGGACTGTACAAATAAAAAGGGGAGAGTCTGTCGCATTTTTCTTAGCAGACAGAGAATTGATTAAATAAAATGTGGTCGCAGTGACTGGTAGACTTACTGATGCCTAATGAATGCAGCAGTCTGACGGGAGGAGTCAGTGGGCAGCAGTCAATTTGCAGTAGTCAGTCGGCAGGAGTCAATCGGCTGGAGTCAGTATGCCGGAGTGGANTCGGCAATGGTCAGTCGGCAGAAGTAAAGTGTATGAATTCATGTATGCTTGAAGATGGTGCAAGCCACTGACGATGTGAAATTGAGTATTTCCTGTATGACTACATGCGTATTTTCAACGACTGCCCAAAAATTACATTGAAAACAATGCTGTTACTGTGCCAAATCGTTTAGTAAAAGCTGTAATGCGCGGTGACATGCTTTTCTTAGCTGCCATAAATGTACCAGACACTTCACTCAAAGTGATAACCTAAATAAACACACCAAGGCTGATAAATGTAGTCTTTTTTCAGTCACTGAGAAAATTGATGTGATGACTTCGTTACCTTCTGTTAAAACCCCACATAAAATATTCGCAGATGACGAGAGAACTCGCATGATGCAGCATGACGACAATGACAGCATGCAGTTTATTCAAGGTGATACAATCAAGGAACACAACAAGATCCGGCAAGGGTTCGTCAACTGGAAGCCAGTAAGTGATGTCGCCAATGCCCCCTGCTATATCGATGAGTTCTGTTGCCGCATACGATTATTAAGGATAGAGTTAATGCTAATGATGGAATGAGAGATCTACGAGGCATGCTAGAGTCGGCATGTGTGGAATGTACACTTGCAAGGCGTTTGTGTGAAATCATTGAACTTCAAAATTAATGGCTGTGAGATCTAAATACTGATGATGTCCATGTCATTCCTACAAAGAAAAGTGAACTTAATATTGAGGATGAAACAAAGGGCGAAGACGATTATGAAGGCAGCCTTGATGATAATGACAATTGTGACAGTGTTGATGAAGTATCTTATGAGAAGGATGATGATTTCCTCGACGATCCCACACATTTCACCCACGAGTTTCCTTCGACAAGTGATGCGAAGAAGGCAGAAGGCGTCAAGAACGGTAGTTACATATTTCTCGAAGACCCGAATGAACTTGTTGATAGACTCAGATATTTGATTGAGCTGCAAAAATTCTGGAATCACTCATTCATTGTTAAGATATCTTCAATCATCGATGAACTGAAGGATCGGGGTTACATTAGATGAGACTGTTGGCTACTATCCGTGATATGTAAACATCTGTGAAATCTAAAAATCGGTGGTACAAAATAATTAGAAAGATAAAATGTATATAAGAAGTAAATAAATTAAATGTATATATACATAATTATGTGTGTTTAATTTTTTATACATTCCCTTCTGCTGCTCTAAAATAATTATCAATTCATTGGTGTAAACAATTGATTATGTGAGTCTGTTTTAGATAACATTTATGTGAGCATGCGCAGGAGGAGGGTTATGGTTTGATCTGAAGTAGTATGTCTTACTCGGGTCTTTTAAAATGGATGAGTTCTACATGACGAACGAATGAAATGAGGGGAATATTTCTGAGGAATTTTTCGCAACTAGTTGGTAGGCTTGGTCCATTGACTTGGTAAGTTAGTACGACCCTATGGTATGGTCGGCTGTGGTAGAAACGTTTTGCGAAAATGTTGGGTTTTGTGTGAAGAGGTTAGCTTCAAGACTCTTATTAGAACCTTTTTTTTCGAGAATATCCATCATCGTTTGTATAGGTGGGTGGTACGGCATTTTGGTCTCGTCGGTTGTTCTAGTTAGCTTTTGCAAGAACTGGTCTCTTCAGGAGCTAGTCTTGTGCTCAGTCAATCTCGCCAGGAACCAGTCTTGGGTGGAGTTAGTCTGAGGTGGAGTCACTCGTTGGCTAGTATGGTTAGTCGGTATGGGTCCTTGTCGTGACCAGTTAGTAATTGACAATTGTATGGACTGCAATTTTTCTCCATTTTTCGAGTTCAATGTCATTGGGGTAAGGCTAAGGTGAACAACCAACACCATGGCTAAATCGACAGCTCCTCTCGCAGCAAAATCGATCATTAATACACTAGCAGCATCTGGGTGATGAAAAAGATAACCAATAACACACGAAAAAATGAACACGTTGGGAGGCGTGCATTCGAAGGGGAGTTTACAAGAACACTAGCCTGCTGTTAAAGGGTTCCGAGTTAAAATGGCTAAGTGTATCTTATATAGGTTTGTGATTTGCAAACTGCTTTTTAATTAGCCTTTAGCTTAGAGCTCGTTAATAAGTAAAAAACCTTTTTCATTATCTTATGTATATGAACGCCACCAAAGAATTTCTTGCCAGGAATATGTAGACAAAAAAACATTATTTTTAAAAAATCAGCAAAATTATATTTTATAATATAATGTATATATTATTAACATTATAAAATTATTTTAATATTATATATAATATTTCGAAGGGGAGCGGAATGTTAATACAATGAGAAACATTAGTGGCGGGTCGAACGAGAACCAAACACTGTTTGGTTGCGAAGCGAACAGAAATAATCAACCAATGAGAAACATTGTCAAGGTCAGTCGTCTGCTGGACATGGTACTGTCGGATCCTAAGGAAATGTATGCTTTTAGAATTTTTTAAAAATATTTTTTATAATTTTTTAATAAAGTTTTTATTATTTTAATTTTTTTGGTTTAAGTTATTTCAAGGTCATGGACACAGGGTCAATGCCAAGGTCACTTGAATTCAATATGGTGGTTGAGAGATGTAACACTGTTGCTGGTCGGCTCCAGTCCCCCACCTCTCTAAGCCAAAACATTCAAAATTTTAATTTTTTATGAAATTTTAAGTAAATTTTTGTATTTTAAAAATTAGTTTAAGCAGTTTTTATCCTATTTTGGGAATTTTTAAAACAATTTTCCGATTTTTTTGGGTTTAAGGCCATCCAAGGTCAAATGTCAAGGTAACCGACATCCAGCATGGAGTTCGTAGACAGTAACGCAATATGCTAGCTGACTTTTATGAATTTTTACGATGTTTACAATTATTCTCGAGTTTTTGTTTTCCAGGTATTTGGGGTAAAGGTCACTGGCATCCAACATAGTTGTCGGAGTAATTAATGTAATTCTTCCCTCGACTTTAAATATAGTTTTTAATTTTTTCAATTTTTTTGGAATTTTTTAGAATTTTATGGCTTTAAGTTTATCTAACTTCAAGTTAGAAGGTCAAGGTCAAGGTCATACATATCTAACAACCTAAAATGATTGACGAGATGGACACTGGTCGACCTGACGAGGGCCGGTCATGTCGGGAGCTTAGTCGATCCACCTGTCATCGAACACCGAACCTCCTAAACGCACCTCTTTAAATAATTTTTAAATAATTTTTTAATTTTTAAAAATCTTTTTAATTTTTTTATAATTTGTTTTTAATTTATAATTGTTGTGCAGTTTTTTGTATTTTTTAGTTTTAAGGTCATTCAAGGTTACAGGCACAGGGTCAAGGTCAAAGTAATGGGTCAATGTCAATATCAGCTAGATCCAAAATGACGGTTGGGTGACGTCACAACATGATGGCCAGCCGGTGCCAGGTGCCAGTTTTGTCCCCATTGTCCATGGATGGAGATAATCATTCTACTTGTGCTGATTGCAGTGCGTACGGTGCTGATTGCGATACATGTGGTGCTGATTGAAGTGCTGATTGCATTGCTGATTGATGGAAAGATTGAAAAATTCATGGGAAGATTGATATATTGCGAAAGATTGATGGAAAGATTGCTTAGGATTGGTGAGGATTACTTGCAGATTGGCGAAGATTGTAAAAAATGGATGGAAATATTGGATGATTAATGGGTTGATCCAAATATCGATGGAATGAGTGGCCAATTGACGGATTGGTGGTCAAGAAGAACACGAAAGTTAAGACTGTTTATCACCCTCGTACATTCCAAGTCTCCAGGGCCTAGCAGTATTGGCATTTAAATAAACGCCAATTAAGCCTATAAAAGTGTTGGTAGAACCTGATCCATACCATGAATATAACATACTCGTGTATGTGGTCGCTATTAGTATGATGGACTTGGTTTAATAATATATACATACATTAAAAAAATCTGAATAGCATACTTATACCTACCAAACAGGTGAGGTAGTGAATAATTTGCAGATTCTGACATCGTGTGTTAATCAGTCCTTAAGAGAGGGGACTGGAAATGTAGGAATTGAGTGAGATACTTTTTAACCAGACTTNCATCGTGTGTTAATCAGTCCTTAAGAGAGGGGACTGGAAATGTAGGAATTGAGTGAGATACTTTTTAACCAGACTTTAAGAGAGGAGATAGGAAATGCAGTAATTGAATGAGAGACTTGAAAGTTTCCGCAATACCCTATGTATAATTCCGGCACAATATAAAAAAGTTGATAATTAAAAATAATTATTTAAAATTTTATAATAAATACAGATTTACGATTTGACATATTATATGCCTATAAAACCAACATGGCTACCAGATATAAATATATAATTGGAGAATTAGTGGGCGTAACTGGCAATCTCTTTCGGGTGCGCTCGACAAACCCTAGTCGACAGCTTCCGAGCACCCCCTGAATAGAACCGAAGATTGCCGAGTTCGTCCGAACCGAGCCGAAGATCGCCAACCACAGCCACAGCCACACAGCTCACATTTAAAATACATTGTCCCAGATTTCCCTTTATCATACTACTGACTATTAAAAATGTGCAATTTAATGTATATTAAAAAACGCAATAAAAGGCATTGCGATACCCGGAATTAGAATCCAATTTTTCCCACTTCCTGCCGTCACCTTACCAACTGACCTACTAAGTCAATCTTTTCCGAAGAGGGGAAAGTATTAATATTCCTTATATTTAAAAAAATGTAAAACTAATAGTTACATAATTGTTTTATGTTAGTTCATTTAGTAAAATTACGACTGTTGATACGAATATTATACTCCACCATATTCCTGCTGTTTAAACGTCTAAACCGACCGCAATGATGGTTACGTGAAAATGAAATTAAAGACTGATGTTCATGTTACCTGATANGTTTAAACGTCTAAACCGACCGCAATGATGGTTACGTGAAAATGAAATTAAAGACTGATGTTCATGTTACCTGATAAAATGGTATTGTAAAAGACGAAAACCATATTTTGATGAGTTTATTTTATGAGTTTTATTAGCTCATGTGTTGTTATTTAATGTGACAGGAACAACACCATGTTCAACTGAGCCATCAGTCAAAAAGTAAATTACTGAAAAACAGGCAATGAAATGGTTGATGTATCAGTGAAAAGTTGTGAAGAAAAAGTAGCATTTTTCACTAATTCTTCAGACAAATTGATTGAGGTCACTGTTGAACAAGTCAGGTGGCGTTTACTTGTTGAATCAGTAAAATTCTCACTGATTCATATTTAGAGTGTTTACTGTTAACTGAGGATCTTTTAAAGCTTAGCTTAGGATATAATTTTACTCTCGTTTTGTCTCCTTGTACTGTATGTAAAATTATCTGTGCCTTGGTACCAATCACTTTATGCATGCGCCATCCAAATTAAACTGTGGAGAAGTTAGGAATGCAAGTGTATTACTAATATGCATATTCATATTCTACGACTGCATTCACAATCTAATTTATAATCAGTGGAAAACCACTGGTTGTTTCACTGATTGAATAAATGAGGTAAGAGTTTCACTGATTGAATGAAATACGTGAAACAATTTCACTGATAGTACAAATGACGACCAACTGCGTGCGGCGAATTAAATATTGTTTTTATTGCAGTTGGCAAAATTATAACGAGAAATAAACGTATTTCCGATAGTCGCTATATATATATATATATATGTACATATAGAGCACAATTTAACGTAATTAAAAACGAGAAATATTTCTGTAGGAGGCTAGGATTTAACACAAACCATCCCCAACTCGCTTTTAGAACACTACTTTGCCAATTGAGCTACCAATCCAAAGTTTGTTACAAAGGGGGAAATTATTTCTACTATATTTATTTAACAAAATATGTATTTTAAAATTATACGCTCTTTCTTTTCGTGTTTAGTTTAATTGGTAACGTTAGGATTGTTAAAACAAGTAGTACGTATTAGTGCACTCCCTTCACCACATTTAATGCAGTTTAAACCTTCAAACCGAGCGCTATGAAATAAAAAACATAAGAACGGAATGAAAGACTGAACGTTCATGTTAACTCGTAAAATGGCAAAACTCACATTCTATAAAGTGTTTTTTATTGATTTTATTAGTTTATGAGTTGTTATTACATTTGATACACGATGTTTAACTGATCCTGCAGTCAAAAAACAAATAACTGAGATACAGCTAATAAAATGGGCGACGAATAAGTGAAAAATGTTACACAATCAATAAGTGAAAGGAAACGGTCAATTTGTCACTAATTAATCAGTTGAATTCACTCAATGACTGTTGAATCAGTAAGTTTATATTAACCGATATAAACTGCTAAATTCTCAATGATTCATGTTTGGAGTGGAGTGACCATAAAACATTATACTCGCGATACGTCAAGTCCTGGTACAGTTTTTATTAATTCATTTAATGACAGTATGTACTATGAAATATTTTAGTTAGGGAGAGTTTATTACTTTGAAGGCTCACTTTACCGCGAATAACGTTTAGCTGTATCCGCACGCTGACTTTGTCAAGAGTTGTTACCGAGAGATTTAAAATACGATTAACAATACGGCAGAGAAAGGAGACGGGCATGGAAGAAATATTGACCGGAAAGGCACGGAGATGGGATTACTAAAGGCCGAGGAAGCCCGCCTCCAGTATACGAAAATCGGGTGTTGATGACAACGGGAGTCAAAATAGTTCTCATTGCATTCATCCCATTTCTGTTTCTTCATGCTCATGTTCATCATGGACTCTAACCCGCGTGGAGGGACAATGAACTCTGCCATTGGTTTCTTTCAGAGGAGCCTTGTTCTTTAGTCATTTTTTTTTTTTTTACCAATCATGGATATTATTTTACCATATATTTAGGTATTTCTTATTAAATTTAATTATGATGTGTGTTAACGACTTGTGCCATTTTCCATGGTTCTCGGATTACCTAATGAATTAAAATTTTGTTTGGTATTAATATCTCTTTATGCCATTTAATTCGGTTCATGATTTTGTTAAAGTTAGTTTTGTGGAGATCTCGACAGAAAAGTTTGAGGTTGGAAAGTTAATTACTTTGTTTGCTGTTCCTTGCGTGTGTTGCATTCCATTGTAAAACTATTGTCATGTCGATAAATGGTAGGTAGACATTAACGTCTAGTTGACAGCGGTGTCATTAGAGACGGAGCAAGTTGCTTATAGAAGGAGGTACGGGGAAAGAATCGGCCATGTCCTGTAGTAATGAACCATCCCAACATTCTTCTGAAGCAATTTCGGAAACCTTGGGAAAAAACAAAAATCATGATGGCTGGGCCGAGAAATGAACCCAGGCTCCCCGAAAGTGAGTCCAAAGATTTCCCACTACGCCATAATAAAAAAATGTATGAATAATGCCAATTAATATAACTCGGATTGCATTAATGGGACGCAAGTGTACGAAGATAAGCTAAAGTTGTAGAGTTCTAATAATTTACTCCCAAAGAATAGGCCAAGTCACTTTTTAGAGGGGCCACGGTGGCGTAGTAGTTAGATTACTTGCCTCCCACCCAGCCAAACCGGATTTGATTCCCTGCGGGGTCGCACCCAGATTTTCGCTTGTGAGAATCGTGCCGAACGACTACGCTGGTTGGCGGGTTTTCTCGGTGATCTTCCGTTTCCCCACCCTTTCATTCCGGCGCTGCTCAAAACTCAACTCGCTCCAAACTCATCGGCACTGAAGACCTCGACGTTAAGAGCCGCTCAAATCTCTTCACTCACTCAATTATTCATAATTC